>PVHY01002013.1:0-138126 GCA_004024945.1 Uropsilus gracilis
CCATTCATTTCATAAAAATTGGGTCCTCTGCACATAAGGTACTATGTTTAGTGCTAGGGAAACAAGCAAATAGCCACAACTCCCACCCACAGAAGCTTTCAATCTAGGATACCTCATATCCTTCTAAGTTTCCTGCTTCCTAAGATCAAGTTCACTAACTGACATTCAGCATCCATGTCTTTCTCTCCAACTTCATTTCTAATAATCCTAAGATACTAAACTAGAATCGCATACCTACATTGTGCTTTTTTTATCTTTTTATCTTAATTTACCATGCTTTCTATCTGAAATACCCTCCCTCTCCCACCAGACCAGTATCATCCAGAACCCAAGCATTACCCATTCCATGAAGTCTTCCCAGATTTCCCTAAGTTATATGCTCCTACACTGAGCCCCTAAGTTAGATGCTCCTAGACTGAGGCCCCATAATACTCCGTGAACACCTCTATCATTCCCATAATCTCTTCAAAATTCTGTCTCCCTTCCTGGACAAGAGGGTCCTAATTGTTCTTGTGTTTTCAGTTTCTCTATTCCTAGCACCTAGCATTGTCTCTGATGCACACATGAATTATTTTAGCTGAATGAATGAATATATGAATGGAGATGTATATGCTAAATAGGGGTTTTTGGAAATGACAATAAAGAATGAATGGATAAATGAATGAGATTGTGAATAAGAACTGTCCCAGTTCTCCTCTCTCATTCAACTTAATGGCTTTTCACAGTCTATCTTAGGAGCAGAGACATATTCTAGCCAAGCCAGACTGCCAGGAAGATAAATTTCTCTTCTTGAGGTGAGGAGGTCCTTTGGAGAAGTTTCATTTTAATTGGAAAATGGATTCATTCACTTCCTGGCATGGACTCCCAGGTCAGTGAAGCACCACGCTGAATGGCAGCCAGGCACCCAGGAGAGGGGTCTGCAGAGAAGGAGCACTCTGTGGAATACTGAGTGCTCTGGGACATCTGAGGACAACATAGTATGAGGTCCAGCTCGGCTCACAGTGATGGCCCTTCTACTTTCTTCCCCAAATGCCCTTCATCCCAAAATTAATATATCACCCACCCATTAAAAGTGAATGTAAATTACTGCTCCACTTGGCATTTCTGTGGGGATTTACCTGGGTGTGTATGTGTGTGGTGTATATACACACAAGTGTGTATATTTGTTCATGCAAATCACTGTTGCAGAGTTCCACTTCCATTTCCTACAGGGTATGGACAAAGTCCACAGCTAGGAAATCCCTTCTCTTCTCTACTAGCGAAAAAAGGTCAGAACTTCATGAAATCTCTCTTCTAGGAACACATTTTGCATCTTTTTTGAAGCATCCTTGCAGGAGGTACTGAACACTATACGGTCTTCTGTGACTTTACTTCAGGCTTCCTATTTTGCCTCATCTCTCCACAGTCCCAGATCCTCCAAATAAATGGACCCATTGTAGTTTCACTAGTAGACAGGCTACCAGTAGGTAGATTACTCTTCAATAAAATGCCTTTGCACATTCTCCTGCCCTTTCTCCAAACTAGATGTCAGGAGTGCAAGTGTTGGCTCTATTATTTCATAGTCATGTGGCCTGAGAAAAGCTACTTAGCCAATCTTCAGTGCCCCTGTATGAAATTTAGTGTTCCTAATAAAATCACAGGAAATAACACCAAAAACACTATAGAATTGATGAGGAAACGAACAAATATATGTATTTAGAACACTATATGACAGAGAGTAAGTGCGTTTTAAAATGTTGTTACTACTGCCAGAATATCATTTCTACCACATTCCACCTTTAAGAAGGATCAGAGGATTTGGAGGCTGATACTTCTGAGTTCAAACCTTGGTTCTCCTACTTATTCATGGTGCTGTTTATGCCTAGTAGTCACAAAGTGGGTCTCATTTTGTTCATTTACAGAAAAGTGGAACTGAACTAAAGGATAATACGTTCCGTTCCGACACATTCCTACTAAATTTTAATTTTTTCCAAAATTCTTATTCTTCCCAAATAATGTATGGACCTATCTGATGACTCCTTGATTAGACTCTAAGTACCATTTAGGAGGCACATCTGCTTTCAGAGTTAACATAAAATAACTATTTCTCAAACTAAATATTTATTGCTCAGGCAACAATGTGTTTATCAGCTGGTGGCCAGGTGTATGGGAGGTATGAAGGCAGACCATGAAAACCAAGAATATCCTAGTCTTGATCTTAGGTTGCTTATTGGCTAAATGGAACAAAGTCTACATATGAACCACTCAGAAAGAATGTAATTCAAGTTTGGAAATAGCTGATTTATCAACTAAGGATGCTGCATGATTGAGAAAGAAAAACATTGCTTTGGAGAGGCAGCAGAGGAAAGATATGGCTTAGGAGGGAGCATCTGACCTCTGTGAAGATGGAAGGAAGAGGCTAAAAGTGACAGGATGAAGGATGGCCTAAGCTGGGACAACTGTCTGAGCAAAGGTGCAAGAAGAAGAAACAACTGCTTCCTTGGAGATGAAAAAGAAACCCTGAGGTCAGCAAGAAGGGCACTGAGAATCTTAAGAGGCAAATCTGGATTTGTATTAAACACTCAGGTCAGAAAAGAAGGACTCAACCACCCCTCCTGGTCAGGAGGCAATTTGTGAAAACCTTTTTAGGATGTTTAGGACAGCAATAACCTGCTGGGAAGTCTGGAGGGGAGAAGAAAAAGTGGCAAGAGAACCAGTTTCTACATATATTTCTGACCCTAAGGGAGGAGAAAGAAGGTGAGAACAGAAGAAAAGAGGGTAAGGGCAAGATGAGCAAGAAAGAAAACAAAAGATTAGGAGGACAAGGAAGAAGAAAATAAAGGCAGATGTGAAAAATGGACAGAGAGGGAAAATGGGGTGAGGAAAAAAATTATTTCAACATGAAAAATGAATAAAATGAGAAAGAATAAAGATATAAGAGAGACAGAAAAAGAAGCAAAAGGGAGAAAAAAATGTGCAGTAAAAAAAAAAAAACAAACAAACCATCAAGACCACAACAATGTGCCCGACAAGGCAAACACAGAAAATGAAGGGCAGAAACCAGAGCCTGCACACTGTCTCTCCTCTGGGTGAATGAAGTCATAACTGATGTCACCACCTCTGAGTCACACGCCCACCAAAGGGGAGGTGGAAATAGTCTGTCTGTTATTCAGTCCCACACTCCTGGACAAGAGGGGTTAATTTACTGCTACACTCTCTGAGATACAGTCTAGTCACACTGTGGCCAAAGGTACCCTTCAAGGTTCATCTTCAGGAGCTGTTAGCCCCAGGTTCTGGAGCTGGGAGACTTAGAAAAGGGGAGACAGAGAGCCTCTGACTTTTTTTTTTTTTTAATGGCTAGGAGGTAAACTCTATGGGTAGAACATACTGAATCAAAAAAGGGACTCAAAAATGTACTCTTTGATTGACTCACATTCTAAGCTCCCACCATAACTACTTCCAAATATGTACTGGAAGTCTTCTTTCCTTGGATTGCCAGACCTATCCCCAGGTCATTCCACCTAGCTGTCTGCCTTTGGCAAGCAACCCAAATCAGAGCTCTCAGATAACTGTAATCCATCCGTCAAGCACCCCATTTATGGACACTTCCTCCTGACTCCTTACCCTAACTGGGTTGTCTCAAGAGGTGTGCAAAAATTGTCATCCCAATTCCATTACAATGTGATTTCATTTCTTTGTCTCTTCTAGATTATGAACAGCTTGAGGACAGGAGTTCTGTTTTGTTTACTGATCTATTCCCAGCATTTAATAAAGTATCTGAATTATAATAAAATTTTAATAAATTATCTGTGGAATGAATGTTTCCTTGATCAACTCTGGCAGTTGCTTATTCTGGAACTGATTATCACACTATTTTTAGATCACTTCTACAACACGTACCCATTCTTACAACCCTGGTTCTGAGAATGTTTGTTAATGAAAACAAGACCCTCCTAGTTACTACTAATAACAGCACAAGTCAAACTTTTCTGGAAGTGTTTACTTGGGGCATCTCAGGATGAATTCACTGACTCCTCTACCACCTTCAAGCATTGGTCTGTGAGCCTGCAGGCAAGAACATAGTGTTGAGTTATATTTGAATTACAGCCCTAGCTCTTTTACTTACTAGCTGTGTGAAGTGAGCCTCCCCACCTAATCCAATAGGGAGTATAATGAAGAACAATGTCCTGTCCCCAAGTTGTCCATAAAGATAAATCACCAAAGTTTAAGCACAGATTATAGAAAAACTTATCCCGAAATAATGTGCATTCCAGTTCCCCTCACTTTTAACTCCTCTACCTTCATCTAAAGATAGACATATAAAAAAATACACCTCACTGATTCTTCACAAAATTCGGTATCTCTTTTCATAATCATTATCTGAAAATATGTTACTACCACTTGCATACTATAATTTACTGCACACTTTCTGAGAGAGAATATTTCCATCGACTCTATTTGATAGACAGGGCACTGAGGCCCACCTATGAAATGCATTGCCCAAGATCGTGTTAGGTGGCTAGTGAAAAGGTCAATGAGAAACCCTTGTCTCTTGAATTCCAAACTCATGTCTCCTGCACCACTGTCCAGTTGCCATTTCCCAGGACATGGGAGGCACAGGATAAATACTTACACTATGATTCACTCTTCCTCAGGTCCATGGGCTAGTCCCTGACCCCCAGTCAAAGCCAGACCACATGGCTTCATGCCAAGACAACTGCAGCCGGCTGCACACTGGCCCTGCCTCTATTCTCATCTATCTCAGATTCACAGAATGCAGGCATTGGAGTAAAACGTCAGAGGCCATACAGATCAGCTGTTCCTAAATGCAAAACCATGGACCATGCTAGTGCTTATCCATTCATCTTCATTAGTGAATAGTCAAGTAATAGTAATAAAGGTAATACTAGGAAAAAGAAAATTCTTATTATTAAAAATATTAAGAGTAATTAACTGGCAAAAAAAAAAAGAGTCATTTCCCAATTCTTTGCTTTGTTTTACTTGGCAGGTCCCATTAGTCTGTGCATGAAGTCTTACTGGGAGAAAATGCCTATCTGTGTCACAATTCAGTTAGCCCAAATGAGAGAGGAAAACTGGTGTGGCAGAGCCTTTCACTCAGGGAACTCTCTAATCCCTCTGAACACTCCCTAGTCTTGCACTTTTAAGCTGGAAGAAAATAACCATTGAGATCACAAAGTTTAGAAGACAAACCAAAGCCGTTATTTGAGCAGATGTGGGCATGGCTATGGAGAGGACTGTGAGCCAAGACCAGACTTTCTTTTACTACTGAGGTCATTCACAAGTTAAGTCATAGTCTCTCCATATGGGGTTAGAGGAACAGGAGTTTTTATGGAGATCCCTGAATCACTTAATCATTCAACCAGCAAGAGTAGCCACAGCTCACTACACAGAGATAAGCCCTGAGTGAGGTCCAGGCTTAAGAAGTATTTCTAGGATCTGACTGAAGAGGTAATCATTAATTCATTCTTACAAATTACAGAAGTTGAGTACAAAGAAGAAGAAATCAGCAGCTGAAGAGGGCACTATAATACTATAGAATACAGACAGAAGGTGAATGGGTTGGAATTTGTTCTACTGAAATCTGAGAATTGAGTCAGTGACTCTTTGGATATTTTGATCATTTAAAGTTCTTGAAGCTGATTTTCAAAATTAGGATAAACAAAAAAAAATGCAGACAACTGTATTAGCTTGGATTCTTAAACTATGAGAATTGTCACTCTCTCTTTTCCTACACATTTTACCTGTAGAACAGACAGAGGAACTTTCCTGATAGAGGCTGGTTTGATAAGTTGATCTTTCTTTACTACCTTTAGAGTTTTTTAAAAATCCATCCCTAGGAGTGCATCCCAATACATCCAGAAGTCTTAATCAGTGGAATTCACTTCACTCCCCCTAGCCTCAGTTTCTTCATCTGTAAAGTGACATCAACCTCACAGAATTTAAATAAGAGTTAAATGAGATAGCCAACTTAGAAGCACATGGCAGAGATTTAATACATTCTAGTACAGATATTGCCCAGGTTTACAGAGAACAATCAATAGCTTAACTACAATTTATTAAATATCTCAGAAAGGTAAATAATATTTCAATTTGTTTTCACAAGTATAACCATGCCTCAACTTACTCCAAAAACTTAAGGTTGTTTGATGGATGGATAGAGAAACAGACAGATAAATATCTATAGATATAGAGATAGATAGATGATAGATGATAGATAGACAGACAGACAGACAGATAGATGATAGATAGATAGATAGATAGATAGATAGATAGATAGATAGATAGATAGATAGATAGATAGATAGATGATAAAACAAGTGCAGCAAAATGTCAAAGGGAGAATTCAGGTGATGTTTCTTTGTGCTAACTGAAAACTTATTTCAGCTTTTCCATGTTTGAAATTTTTGATAATAAAATGTTGGAGGAAAAATAGCTTTCATATCCTAACGCATGTTCCCAGACATTATCTCAAGGATTCCCTGAGATAAAAGATGTTCTTGGCTTCTAACTCCCCTCCTATCACCAGGCAGAGTGTCCTCTCTCTACACAGTAATTACTAGACAAACATTTGTTTCAGATATTAAATGAATATATTCCTACAGTAGCTGAACAATTACTCTCATTTTGAAGACAACAGGAAAAGGAAAGATAAAACCAACCCATATGTTTAGAGAAATGAGATTTACTTACCCTTCCAGAAGAGCCTCCTCTGGAAGGTCTTTATTGACTTCTGACCTCCCTCCACCCTTGCCTCAATAAACACTGTCTACACCTGGCCTCCAGATTCTCAATGAGGCCCATCGTGCTGATGAGCTCCTCTATCATGTTAGGTCTTGTCTAAAGACAGTATTTTCCTCTACTAGACATGGCCTCCACATTGGCCACCACCAGGGAAAAATTTCCTTCAATTCTTCTTTTACATCGAATCATACCATGTAGGCATAAAGCCAACTGAATGTAGCAATCAATTTCTCAGCTCTGCTTACACTGAGAACTCCTAGAGGTAGCTGCCACCATGCAGGGATGCAGGGTGTGAATTACAACTACACAGTACAGCCAAACAGCCGAGCTGTTCGGCCACCATCTGAAGCCTGGCTCTCAAGGAAACATGAGTTCATTGAGCATGTATGTGTGAGAAAGTGTCTCCAATGCTGAGCACTGTGTTAGCACTGTGTTAGCAGTCAGATCCAGAGAGACTATTCCTGCTCCTCTGGAGTTTAGAAACCAAATGGGAAGGGAACAGGGTATAGCAGAAAAAAAGAAAGACTGGATTTAGATCCAAGAGAACATTCATTAAAACCCAACCCTGACACCTGTAGACAAATTATTTGCACTCTTTGAGACTCAGTGTCTTCAACTGCAAAGTGCATCAGACAGAATATTTCTCTCCCAAGGCCATGTCATAGAGTAAATAAAGAAAATAGAGGTGAAAGTCCATGACAAGTCATAAAGTAAAATACAAAATATAGTATTTTAATAATCACTGACTTTTATGAATTTATTTTTTGGCTAAGTATCAAGATTTTTCCTCTTTTATTTTCTGCTTGCTTCATAAAATCACTTTCTTGGACTATAAAACTAAAAAGTATATAGCACATATTTAGCATAACTGAAGTATGCAAATGTAAAGATAAGGAAAGACATCATTGTCCAGGTAAATGAAGGCATCAGTCTCAACATTAGTATATTTACTTTAAGGCCAGTTTATGGGCCAACCACCCTGAAGAGAAAATGCAAAACAGATGCCCTAGTGACAGCTGACAATATTGTCCACCCTGTTCAAAGGCTGCAAGGAATCTGGGCTGAATGCAACAGGGTGGTGGTACAGACATTCTAAAGAAAGGGCTTTTGATTGAGTACATGAGCCTTTGATTTGATTGGAGGGTAAAGGGAGCAGCTTAGGGGGTGATCCACTTAAGAGTACAAAGATACAGAAAACTCACAGGAGTTAGTCTCAATCTAGAGCCTTGACTTCACACACAAAATGAGCTGTGTGTGACTCAAGTTAACAGGACTCCAGCCAACGGGTGGCTCTGGGTTGGAAAGGAGTGGTAATGCTCCAAACTTCCTTTTCCACAATGGGAAAGAGAAAATTAACTTATTCCCGCTGAGCAGTGGATCTTTACTTTGGAATGGAACTATTGGATAGACACACCCAATCATCAAAAAGGACATGATAAATGATTAATAAGTCCATTCAACTATCCATTAAAATATTTACTGAGTTATTCATGTCAGATGCTAAGCAATTCCCTAGACACTAGGAACAGAGAAATTAATGAGGTGCAAAAGTGTGTAATAAATTCCAGGGCAGAGGTAAGGGGAGGATGCAGAGAGGACCAAGGGCAAGACCCTAACAAGTACTCAATGGAGAAACTCAAGGAAGGCCTCTCAGAGTCTTGAAGAATTAGTTTAAGTTCTCCAAATGAAGGAAGAAACTATTATAAGTTTTCCAGGAAGAAGGAAAAACCTGAGCAAGGACCCAGAGGTGTGAGAGAATATGGGCACAGTATGCTTTGAGCCACTGACCAAGAAATTTACCAAGAAAGCCAATGACCAAGAAATTTCCACATCTGGAAAGTCTTTCCATTTCTCTCAGCATTTTGCTATAGGAAAAGTAATGATTGATTCCCAGTGTGTGTCTCACATCCAAATGCCTAGAGGGGAAGAGCTAGAAAAGGAAATGAGAGAAGCAGGCTGGGCAGGGCTGCTGTGAAATGAAGGGCACTTGCCCCTTCCAAAGGGGGCAGCCCCATATCCACTCAGGCCAATTCCTTCCACATGGGAATGTGGGCCAGGATTGCCAAGTCCTTTTGTTATTTTTTCTAAAGAAGCAGAAAATCTGGATTTTTATTTGAAATGTCTTAGTTTTTAAATGTTGGAAGCTAATTCAAAAAAATTTTTTTCAAATATATGCAGATCAATTAAAGCTCATCTGGGGACCAGATTCAACCTGTGGGTTGCCAGTCTTGCACCCTGGCATGTTGGAGCAAACATGCTCTTTGAAGATAGTCAGTGAAGGTCAATGATTAGAGCCCAGATGCAAGGGGTGGGTGGGACTTGATGAGAATCCGGGCTCTATGGCTCCCTTGTCATGTCCCTCTGAGGAAATTACTTAAGCCCTCTGGGTCTTATCTGTACAATGGCCTAATATTTTGTTATTGAAGGACTTAACACTAGCGCAGGAAGACCCCTAGTACAGTGCTTTCAAGAAGTAAAATTTTTATAAAAGCTCAAGAAGTAAAATATCATATGCTAAATCCTGAAGTATTGTCAACCAGAACATGTAGCCATGACTACAAGATTTTTTTTTAATGGAAAATTACTAAGGAGCAATAAGAGCATAAGAATTGTGCTCTAACAGTAAAAACTATTTCAGCTATGGGTAGTGTCCCATTATTCATGTTTATTTGTGTGTGTACAGTCAGTACTTTCTTCTATACTGGTAATATCTAAAAGCAAGTGCATTATAAGCCTGCCTACTCAGTCCTGTCATTTTCCCCTTTTAACCGTATAGTGTAAACTTTATTGTTGCTATACAAATAGTTATTATCTAACTAGTGCATATGCCCTGCTGATATTTTTAAGTCATAAAACAGATCTTGACATGCCCATGTTTGAAATCCATCAACCATCTCCCACTGCTTTAGGATAAAGTTCAGATTCCTGCCCACAGCCTCCCTTGCCCACTTCTCCAACCTACCTCCTCCTCCTACTCTCCCTCTCACTCAGGCCCTCCCAGTCTGCTGACTTGATCTGAAAATCTCACAGGTACTCTTCTCCATTCTATGAGTCTGCTGCTCTGTGTTCCTGAGAGTCTCATCAGTCAGGTCAAACCAAATCTTCCCAGAGAGAACCAAGCCAGGCTAAAATCTGTTCATCTTTGTTTTCTCGCCACAGTATTTCCCAGGAAACAAAACCACTCTGTCTGTTTGTCTGTGTGTGTCTGTGTGTTTCCACCCCCTTGTCTTGTTCCCACCTCTCTACACAATAATCCACATTCCCAAAAGTCGACCTAGGGTCTCACCTGTATGCTCACTGTGGCATACCCTATGCCTGACACAGTGTCTACCATGTCTGTTAAATGAAGAAAATGTTCCTGGCCTCAGACCTTCTGAAGCCATCCCTTGCAAATTTCTTCCCTGAATCAGTTCATTTAAAGTTTTATAGGAGAAATACTTGAGGAGGCAACAAAACAAAATGATGATAAGTCCATACTATGGACCAGAAATGAAAAAGTTCAAATCCCAGCTTTGTCATTATTAGTCAACTGAATAATCTTGAGCAAGTTGCTCAACATATCTGAGCCTATTTAATCATCCCTAAAAAACGGATAATAACGGTAAGAATGGCCCACATCCAAAGAACGTGCAACAACAAGTGCTGGCGAGGATGTGGAGAGAAAGGAACACTTTTACACTGCTGGTGGGAATGTAAACTGGTCCAACCACCATGGAAAGCTGTGTGGAGGACCCTCAAATTAATGAAAATGGAACTACCATTTGACCCAGCAATTGCTCTCTGGGGAATCCACACAAAAGAGACCTCAATGTGGGTACAAAAGGACATTTGTGCTTGGATGTTTACTGCAGCACTATTTATAATTGCAAGGACTTGGAAGCAACCTAATTGCCCCAAAACAGATGACTGGATGAAAAAATGTGGTATATATAGACAACAGAATATTACTCATCAATTATAAATGACAAATTTGATGATTTCATGATAACATGGATGTACTTAGAAGAAATCAAATTAGCAAAAACAAGTCAAAAAGAAAGACAGAAACCAAATTGTTTCACTAATATATGGAATATAGGGGAAAAATAAAAGTCATGAGGAAAAGTCAAAACAAGCCAAGCACCAAACTGAAGCACACAACTTTGAGCAGGGGAGAAGGGGGGGTATGGTGGGGAGGGTGGCAGAGGGTGACTCCCTGGGATTACAATGATGTGAAATTTATATATAAATAAATTTAAAAGTTTAAAAAAATAAAACCAGGAAAAAAATGATAATAACCCCATGGTTACAGTCCTCACAACATAAGGCTAGTTGTGAGGATTAGATGAGCTTAATGTGGATACAATGCTTAGAAAAAAATTAGATAGACAGTAAGTTATATATGCACCTTAGTTATTGTTTTCATCTTCCCTAAGGATAGTCTGTATCTTCCCTCTTCAGACTATCATTTCTTGAAGGACAAGAACACTTCTGTATTCCCACAATGAACTGCACAGGCAGCAGGAGGGGTGGGGGCCAGCAAGGGGACTGGCTCCTGATGTGGCTTTGCCTACGTGGTATGCGGCCATGAGTGAATCATTTGACTTCTTGGGACTTCAGTTTCCTCATCTGCAAGAAAGAGATAACATCTACCCATAGAAGATTAAATAATCCTTGTGAAATAAAAGAATGCTGGAGCTGGAGGCCTAAGTCAGTTTTAGGGGAAACAAGATATATTTGCTGACTCAGTTGGCTCTACCATGGATGAAGGTGTTATGCTTAGGGTGTGAATGATTCAAACAAATGTGTGACTCTGGAAATGCATTTTGTATCCTACAACTGTCTGTGATTGTGTCAACAATTTTGTGATAGTTGGTTTCCTTAGGTGTTTGTCAAACAGGAAAAACATACCATTCTTTATAGCCCATGAAATAAGATATTCTTGTCTTTAAAAGGGTCTCAGTTCAAGATAGGATATTACTGCAGTGCCCATCAGTAGAGATAAATATTTTTAAAAATAATAGACATACAAATTCAACTATTTTCATACGTACTGCAGAAACCATTTTACAAATGTTTCACTAAATTTGTGGGACAATAATCCTACAAACTTGATATCCTCATTGTATAGCTCAACACATTAAGACTAAAAAGTTGATTTAGTTTCTCTGTAGTTCAAAATATAGTCCAAAGTAGTGAATAGAGATTCAAATATAAGTGTATCTGGCTTCAAATACTGTAATTTGTGACAGTATTTCCATCTCCTAGGGTTTCCCTTAGTTGTATTGTTAATATCTGAGGAATCTAGGCTAACAGCACTCGACACTGAAATGGAGCTTAAAGCCAAGTAACTAACAGAGAAAGTCTATAGTTTTTACCATATTGTCATTTCAAGAGAAAAGGTGCATTTCAAAGAAACTAACCTTGCTTAACTTTCACAAAGTTTCAATTTTATAAGAAATCTAAATGAATAAAGAGATGTTAATACAAAACCAAGGATAATGAAAGAACAAGGTCAAATAAAACCTTGAACTGCATGAGCCACAGAAGACACAAAAATTGAGCTGGGGCAAGCCTCTTATTTTACAGATGGAGCTAAAATAGGCTTTTCTGACCTCTTACAGAATTCTTTTTAATATTTTCTACCACAAAATACTAAGCTGCCACCCTCCATAGTCACTATGAAGTTATCAAACAACCTCCATGGATATCTATACTCCCAGATTCCTCCGAAGAATCCACATATACAGGAAAAGGCACATGAGAACAAAGAAGAGAATGATTTACTCATTTATCTGATGTTACTGGGAACAGAAGCAAAGGGGCATGGGCTGGGGAGAAGGGGAGGGGCAGATACATTTTCTAAACCATCAACAAAATCCTCTGACATTCCAGTCAGCTGGTCCCAGACCTTTGGAACGAACAATAAAAACCTCAAACTATATAATGATTAGTTTTCCACTCTGCTGACAATGGCAAAAAGAGGAAATGAGTTAAAAGACCGATTGGAATACCTCCATGCTGCCTCTACATGTTAGTTAATTATCTTCCATTAACAGTTAAGCTGTCAGGGCCAGAATCAGCCGTTAACTTTCTTGACCTTCCTCAGTCTGCACCTTGTTACCCTATAATGTTTCGTGTTTATAAAGATAGGAAACTCCAGCTGTTCCCAACTGACAGAACTTAATTTACATTTGGCCTTCATTAAGATGAGAGTCAGGATCATTGAGACCAAATGGAAAAGCCAGACTGCTGGGGGTTATGAAAAATTCAAATGACATTTTTCCTTTTATCTGACAATTCTTATTAAGGAGACATACGTCAACCTGAAACACATAAACTTTAAATATAGAGGACATGATTAAAATTCCATACTGTAGAACTAAGACCCCAGTGACTTTGCCCAAGAGCTACGGTGGTCCTAGTATATCACATCTGTCTTCTGGGGAGTCTGAACTCTAAATCCTACCCCATTCCCCCAACACTGGATTTCAGGCTAAGGAGAAGCTACACATGAATGACAGCAATATGGTGGTGAGTGGTCAGTTCTAACTCCATCTAGCTCGACCTTCACAGCCAATCAGCCTCAATGTCCTGCTGATTTTATCCTCTAAAGATTTCCAAACCCCCCTCTTCTTCAGCCCACTGACCTAATTCAGGTAGTTGCTTCTCACCTGGAATGTAGTAACCATCCCTTACATGACCTCTCAAATTATTCACTAAGTACCTACTATGTGCCAGGTATTTGATTAGAGACAGGGACATGGTGATGAACAAAACTACTGTGACTCTCAACCTCTTGTGGATTATGATGTATAGAGAAGCCAGGGTGATATGAATCATCATGTGAACTGACATTACCATTTAGGAAAGATATCATGAAGTAAAATATACAGTACAATGGTAAGAGACTTCTGATTTATGTAAAGGTGAGGAAAGGATTTTCTAAGGGAAATAAACCCGAGACTTACATGATGAGTTAGAGTTCGTGGTAAAGAGTGGGGAGAAAATCCAGGTCATAGGCACAGCATCACATCATTGTGTCAAGACCAGAAAATTTTGTCTTTAATGACCCAAAGAACAAATACTGTCAGCTTTGCAGGTTGTAAAGTCTCTGTCTCAACTACTGAGCTGTCACTGTAATACAATAGCAGCCATACATATTATATAAACAAAATTGCATATGTGTTGCAACAAAACTTTATGAATGAAAATTCTAATCTTTACACATCCAAAAGTATATTTCTACTTTTGATTCTGTTTCTACCATTTGAAAACACAGAATCCACTCATAGCTTCCACTTCAACGAAGCAGCAGAAGCAGACTGGACATGGCCTGTAAACTGGTTTGCCAACCCCTTACTGACACTCTGAGGTGACATAGGGCTGATGTATATATGGCATGCTGACTGGGACCCCTGAGGATGATGAGAGTGAGCACGGTAAGGAACACACAATAAAGGGAGAGTAATACTAAGAATGACATCACAGAACATCTTCTGGGGCCATGGTACAAGTTCTGGAAAGTATCTTTTGAGCAAAGTCAAGCCAACAAAAGTAATAAATCAGGGACGTATGAAACAGGGTTAAACTCCCACATATATACACAGTTCCTCACCCCTGGTCCAATCTCCTCATTCCTGTCAAAGATATCCTCTCTCACTGGAAAACAATCAACCAAGCTCTATGGCCAAATAATCCCTTAACAAACTTAGCCCAGGCTACCTAACTGGCTTCCTACTGTACTCAGGGAAACATCAGGCTCATTTCCTGAGACCATAAAAAACCATAGTCTGTCTCTAGAATTACCTTCCTGTCTTTTCTACTAGGTAAAACTAGTATCTATTCCTACTGCAAATAACTCCTCCAAGAAGTAAATCATTTTTCTTGAAAGCACTTTGCAAAATCCTGGATCAGGTGCTTAGCACATCTGCTGATGGCTGTTTCCATGTCTTGCTGCTCCACCATTACTCCCCCACTTTATAACCCTCTCCATTATCTTCAGTGGACACAAGGTGAAGACAGAGTCCTCTTTATGCCCACGCCCCATGTGTTTACCATATTATTGTTTCATAGTGTGACCTCAGTTAAGATTTGACATATTAAGAAATGAATAAAAATTAAGCAAATGACAATCTAATGAGTTTAGAACAATCTCCAGTTCTAACTTTAAATGTGTGACTCAAGCACTCTATAGAAGATATCTAACATCCCTCTGCCAGTCTCTCATAGTCTCATTAAGTGGTAAAATTTCCTCATTCTCCATACACGGATATTTTTCAGGATACAAGCACAAAGCATTTAGAACTGAAGGTGGTTTTATAATAAATCAACAGACTTCAACATCAGCATCACCTGGGAGATTGTTAGAAATGCAGCATTTCAGTTCCTATCCCAGGGTTACTAAATCAGATCCACAGTTAAACAAGCTCCAGGTCATTCATTTGAGAAGTGCTATAAGCCATCCTGGTCAGGCTTTAAGAAGATGATGCTAAAATTGATTTTAGAAGCTTCTTTGATTTTGAGTTTGCAATCACGGTAAAACCAAAGTGATTCTAAATAAGAATTTGTTGAGAATCATGCATGCTTAACAAAAAAATTAAAAACTTAAAAAAATAGATTTTAGGTTCAATCTTTAAATTGTAGTGAGGCAATGTTTAGAGCCTTACTCAAAAAGCTACAGGGTTGATTGGATGGTGTAAGGAAAAGCATCCTCATCACCAATTATAAGCATCAGGCTCACTGTAGGTCCTTTATTGACTTTAGCAGTTACACAGACACACCAGGCAGGGAAGGGCAGGGCCAGGAGGCCCTGAAGGTAGGTGAGCCCCCCAGTCCTCCAAAATATTCACATTCTTTCTCTGGGCTCCCCTCTCCCCTCTGGCATTCTGTCACTTTCTGCTCTCCGTGCTTGGGTGCTTGAGTGCATCTCATTTGCATGCTTGTGCTCATTTATCCCCTTTCTCCTAGGCCCAGGTGTGCAAACTTACACATGTGCATACTCACTGGACAGCACAATCATGGGGAAGACCCAATACCCCAGGTATTGATATACAGGCTAATAAAGGAAAAAGTCTAACTCACCCTATGAAAGGATGGATGGATGGATGGATGGATGGATGGATGGATGGATGGATGGATGGATGGATGGATGGATGGATGGATGGATGGATGGATGGATGGACGGACGGACGGGTGGACAGGTGGGTGGATGAATAGCCTTAGAAGGTCATAATCACTGCCATGCAATCTAGAATGTAATTACATTCTTTAGGTTTTACTTAGTGCAATCTGACCTCAATAGAGTTAACTACTCTGAAAGGTTCATTTAGATCCCTTGGTATGTACAGCCCTGAACCAGCCACAAGAGCCTGAAAAGGCCGTGATGATGTACCAAGGCCACCTGTCACCTTCTCACTAAATTCAGTACCACTCTTCCTTGCCTATGGCCCAGAAGGGTGATAGAGGCAACCATTTGCTCTCTGCACCATGCATAGGCTAGCTTGAAGACTACTCATCTCAATCCTGGTCCTTCCTTACTTTGGCATGCTTTCACAGACAGATTATAGATTTGCATGACATGATGGGACAAGCAGGGATTCAGAGTCCAGTAGACATGGGTTTAATTCTGGCTTTCCCAGCTGTCTGGGAAAGTCATCTACCCTCCCTCTCAGTCTGTTTCTCATGCTCTTTACCAGGAGAACTTGTGAGGATCAAATCAATTAATGTGCATGTAACACACAGTGTGGGGACCATGCAGGGCATTTCTAAATTCCAACTTGTATTTCAGCTTTATTTGGATCAGGTTTTCAATTGATTCAGTCCAACTCTCTCACTTTATATAGATGGAAAAAGCGAGGTCTGGAATGAAAAACTCTTTTGCCCAAAGTCACACAATGTGATGTTAATAGAGTACTAGAATACTAAACCCCCATGCCTAAGACTATTTTCAAACTCTTAGCAACTATAAAAACCTCTCTGCAAATTAAACAGCTCAGTGCAGAGCAAGCCAAGCCTGTTCCCAATACGGATGCCCTTTTTGCTTGCCTCCGTTCTGCTCATGGTAAGAACTTCAGGACAACTACTCAGCAGCCTGAAGCCCCCATCCTCAAACAGTCTGAGGAACTGAGAACTCAGCCCATGTGAAATTCAGAGCCAGTAAATGAATAGCACCAGGACTTACTCACTAGATGAAATCTCTCCTGCCCAGACCACCTAGGGGTTTTCAAGTCACTGAGGATCCCAGAGGACTTGAACTTTCCAACACATCCATCTCTAATGGGAACCATTAAGCTGACATCACCATTCTCCACACTTCATAACATCTGGAAATGAGAACCACCTGCAAGTGCTTGGACGGCACTCACCATATCACTCCAGGACAAGGAAACTCAAGTTCAGGTAAGATCACAAAGGAATAACCTATAATGCCAACAAGGCCAGAAATTAAACATTGGGGATAAAAGTGTATAGAGGAAGAAGGTTCTTATCAGAAGCTGTGGACTTAAATCCTAGCTCTGTCACTTTCTATTGCAATGGTAATAAATCTCTCCCAACTTCAGAAGAATACTGGGTATTAACAGAATTGATTACTGAGGTAACCAATCTCAGGTTCAAATCCTAGCTCTGTCACACAGTTATTGTAGCACTTGGGGTTTCATCCTTATTAGATTTTGTTTTCTTGTCTACAAAACACACACAAACCCTACTCCATAGGGTTGCTGTCAGAATGGAAAGAGATAATCTATGCCAAAACCTGTCAGACTTGTATGAGCTAAGCATGTAAAGACAGGAATAATTTAGCAGCAACCTAATCAATAAAATGAAATCAACTTGCCTCAGAGAGCTGCTGAGAAAAATCAAATATAATGGGCCTTAGCAGGGTGCCTGGTACAGACAAAGTCACAGTATATGGAACCCTCTACTACTATTCTCTCGAACCCATCACACACCTCTTTCAGCCACAGGAGCTTCGGGGCCTGCATCTCCACAGACATCACGCCCCCAACAAACTGCAGAACTTGGTGCTTGGTTTCGTTGATTCTGCAAACTTGGTTGACTGCTCGGTGATCCAGCCACATGATGATGTTTCGACGGGAATCTCCTTGCAGCAAAAACACAGAGATGAGGACCATGCCTTCTTACCCTAAGGTCAATTATGAGCTTCCTAGGACAAAGAGCTGCTCAACTTCCATCATTTAACCATGAAAGTGAAAGTGACAAGGAATGTCATGGAATGACCAGGGAATATTACTAACATCAGCATCATCTTAGAAGGCAACACCTCCCAGGTTAGTTGTACCCAGTCCCACCTGCCAGAGAGAGGGCCAGGGTATTCTTATCAAAGCTTCATTGATCAGGGGGTCCCTTGGCTGCTTGAGTTTCTCATACTCCCCAGCTCTAAAATGATATAAAACCCACTCCCCTTGTATTTGGGCAGCCAGTTCTTGAGGGAGCTAGCCCACTTGTGTGACATAATAAAATCTTACTCTTTTTCCCCCTCTCTGGAGTGTTAGTAGTCTGTCTGGGAGTGACTTCCCTTCCATAACAAAAAGACCACCTAAGCTGAATCCAGTATCTACTGTACTTTACTTCAAGAAAGATATACATGAGTATAGCCTCAAAGCTCAATGTATACACAGAAATCAGTAAGTCCCTACCAATGTCCCTATCATTCATTCCTTCTCAAATTCTTCCTTTTTACCTTCCCCTTATGGTCTAGAAAAATATTCTGGCAATATAGTCAGGAACAGAGCCTAGAAAATAAGCCTACAATAATAATTTGACTTTTTAAGATCTGTCTTATCTAAATATGAACACATATTTTGACAGTACAATACATATAAAACGTCAAATATAGATACACATTGGGCTTCATCTGCTTATATTCCCACTTCCAGTTGCTTTAATTAAAATCAGTTTAGCTTTTTCTCTCACTCACTTGGCTTGTTCAGTAAAGACAGAAACACACAAGTTTTGGAACCAAGCAGATCTAAGGGGAATACTGACAGTTACAGGCAGATATATATTGAGAAAATTAATAAATCTGTCTAAGCCTCAGAATCCTCACTGATAAAACAAGGACAGCAATAGCTAATATTCTATAAGGATTACTGGAAATTTTTATTTATTAAAAGATAATGTGCAGAAAGGATATGGAAAGTACCTATCACACAGTAAGCCCCAGGAGGAAGAAAACACAAAATGGGATTTCAAACAGCTGGCTCTAAACCTCACATTCAACTTCTATCACTCCACAGCCCACACAGGAACTAATGGTCCCTTTCTCTCCTCTCCAGTCTATTCATTCATCATGCACTAGTGAGCAACTGAGAGCACTATACTTCCTTAGATGACAAAATACAGAAAGCAGCAATGAATATACTTAATACATTATTTTATAGCAAAACAATGGCAGCAAGTATATAACTTTGCTTACAGCAAATATTTATAATGCTATAAGCTTTATGCCCAACATTTCATGCACATTATCTCATTTAATGATCTTGGTTATTTTCTCTGGCAAACTGACTCTGAGGTTGAAGACAAACCTACTATCTCACAGCTGAAAAAAGCATAATGTATGCTTTGAAAACAGATCTGCGCAGGGGATAAATACACAGGTAAAATGAATAAACTAGAGCTACACACATCAACATGAATAATGAAACCAGCTGGGATATTTGTAAACACTCTGTATATTGTTTGTTGTTGCAGGCACACACACATGGTGAAAGCACAAGTCACCTGCTGCTGGGCAGATAAGGCAGTGGGGAAGGTATAGGTTGAATCTTCAAGTACTGTTTTCTTTATAACTAAATGAAGACTTGAGGCAAATATGGAAGATATTCATCTGTTTATCCTTAGTGGTGGGTACATAGTAGTCTTCTAGGTTTTAAATAAGTTTTTTTTTTTTTAACTTAAAGGAAAAAAATAAAAAGGCAACCTAAGAAAATAGCTACTTTAAGTCATCATCGTCACCATAAGGTAGGGAATCAGTCCCTGGGCTGCTAGCCTGCAAAACTTCAGGTACCACAGAAGTTCTCAAACAATAGTAATATTTTTAAGAAAATGTACATACGACCTTCCATAGATGCATATGTCTTTTTTTTTACATATAGCTAAGTGATTCCACTGTACAACAGAATTGCTTAAAGCTCTGGTTCTCAACCCCCAGTTGTCCAGTAAAACAACCTGAATAGCTTTAAACATACTGCTGTCCAGTTCTCATTCTAGAACTGTCATCAATTCAGAATATAGATGTCATACACACACGTATGCACACAAAACCACAGGCATACGTGCATGGGTAAAAAGGCGCTGAGGGCACTATCAGTATTGCTCCTTAAATTCTTCAAAGAAGGTGCCTCTAGTTGCTTCAAGACAAAATACCAGGAACCTTTCAACTGTAAACAAAGAGTAGTTATTACTGTCTCTATATGAAGCCACTCAAAATGCAGTCAGAATGACACAATAAGGATATGCAGAAATGGTGACTTTTTTTAAGAATGTTAATAATTTTGAATTTCAACAAAAGCCAAAAGTCAATAATTTTTTTTCAGTCCTTGTAGGAAATCACAAATAACTCCACCAAAAGTTTATTTAGTCTTTTATTGAGCAATGTATGACATGCCAGGCACAGTGTGGGGACACAATGAGAATGTGCCAGAGTCCCAACCCTTCCAGGGCATGTGGTTAAATGGGAACTACAGTCCATATGGTGTGCTGACCTCCAGAGCAGAAGTATTCAACAGAAAAGAGGAAGCACAGAAAAGACATGTCTAGTTAGCTGTTCCGGGAACTGCCCAGACAGTTTCCAAAGCAGGGAAGCTGTATGTTAGCTCTGCCAATGACTGGTCATCAGTGAGTCAGGTGAAAGAAGATGAGGGAAGGAGATGTCCCTGTGGCCAGCATGCTAAACAAATAGCACAGAGTAACAGGATGTCCTATTTCAGGAGAATCAGAGGCAATATGGCCAAGCAGAATTTGAGTTATAAAGTCAATTTACCTAAGGGCAGATTATTCATCTATGTGTTCATTTAATATTTTGAACACCCCACAGGAAGTGTTCCAGACATACTTTACATAAACAAACAAAAATATCTAAATCTGAGGCTTCTGCTCCCTGAACCATCAATGATCACCCTTGGTGCCTCCCTCTCCCCGAGCTCCTCTGGCTGCAATGCACTACAGAGTTTTCCTCTGAGCTTGCTGAACTGCAGAGGTAAAAAGCAGGCAGCAACAGCACCATTGTCCAATTCCATCTACTCTCATCTTCAAAGGAAGAACAAACAAGAAAAGACCAACGCTGAGACTGCTAACATAGGGTGATGATGAGTATTCTCCACGATTACACTTAATGTGTACTTCAATTACTTGGGCTGTTTGTTTTCTATTTTTGGTTAATCTCTAAAGATAGGTGTGGTTTCAATAGTAATAGCCACAGTCATGACACCACTCCCTGCTCCTTAAATCACTCTCACTAACTAATTAAGACTTGGTCTCCGCCATGTAGATCACAAGAGTTTGTAAAAAACCTCTAAAACACCTTTAAAACTCTATTTTCAGTTTCTAGCACAGGCTAATCCATTTCAGACCATACCCAACTTTAATATAATCTGTTGAAAGGTAAGAAACTGGTGAGGGGCACCTGTGGCTAGGTGCACATGATGAATAGGCACATATTAACCTTTTAGGTGGAGTGAACATATTTCAACACTTTTAATTAGGGTCACAACCTAGCTACCCTTTGAATAGAAGACCTGCTAACAGAAGGCAGTTCTACCAACAATCAGAGAAATGAGGGCATCCAAAGAGGGTGGAGATCCACACAGATTTAACAAGGAACTCTCTTCTTTAAGTGTTATTATTCCTAAGAATTCACCTGTCCATTTATCTGTGTCCAGTGATGCTGCACATGCTAAAATTTCTGAGTAAACTTTTGAAAAACTGGTGCTTTATCCCAACTAACTAAACACAAATATTTGGGGTCAGGTTGATAAGGCAACAATTAAAAAAAAAAACAAGTTGATGCTAATATGTACATCATAAAGTGATGTGTTTTAAGAGATTAGAAGACACAGCATTGTTGGTGTTAATGGCTTTACATCTAAAGTCCCACCTCAAGTGAGAACTACTCCTACTGTATCCAAGACAGATGATCACCTGACCTTTACTGAAAGCCAATAGAGGAAATTCTGAGAGCCTCCCAGTGTGACCATGTTTTTAATGAGAGGGTGCTGATTGCTACACTAAGCTGGTTCGGTCTTATTCCTCTGGGTTCTACCTTCTAAAGCAGGTTAGAATGTGCAACCCTACCTTCCTGGGCCAGAACAAAGCCACGTAAGGGAATGATCAGTGAAAACAGGGACCACTCATACTTACCTTTCAAGCCCCAGCATTTAAGAAACAGGGCTTTTAGCACACAGTAGATATTAAAAATGTAGCAAGCAAGGGAGGAAGTGTGAGCACACGTGCACGCACGTTTGTGTGTGTGTATCATAGAAGATGGTCATAGTACCACTATGATTGAATGATTCATCCATCTGCCTATCTTTTCAGCACATGTAATTCATAAAAATCACTGTTCTGTGCATTACATTTAGAAGAGGAATTGGGACACATTATTTCAACTTGAAGAATTTATAATCAGATGTAAGAAACGTTTCTGAGTATTCACTGGTGTTAGGCTTTCACTCAGTTCTCACAGAAAAGCTCTGCTCCATAGTTTCAATTGTTTCAGAATAGAGAACTGAGCTATGCAGAGGTTAAGTGACTCAATCAGGGTGTCACAGTTCAGTAATAACAGAGCTGAGATCCATAATCAGCTTGACTTCAATTCTAGGGTGTCCCATCCACAATACCAGATCAGAAAGGCACTAGTACAGCAGCATCTACTACTAAAGGTTCTTCTACACACTCTAACCCAAATATGTTTGTAGTGGCTACCTTGGCAACACCTGACTGATGACACCTAGAGTTGTACTCCTTAGACGATGCACTGATTTCCAGTGGACTATAGTCTCCACTACTCCCAAATGTCTTCCATTCATCAAAAGGTCACCTATCAGCTGAAGTTTATCTCCACATATTTGCTTAAAATCTGACCCACTTAACCCATTTATCTATATGACTAGTATAGGCTTTTGGGTTTGCAACCTCAAGACTAACATTACTGGCTAAAATTCCTCAAAAAGTTCATATATTTACCTGCTATGATGAATGTCTGAGGGTGGACCTGAGTGGCACTTTACATTTGAAACAGCTCAATACTATGTCTACTAGAAACATTATCTATTAGAACAACATCATCAGATGGGAATGTCCTTTGTTCAGGCTACTGGAAATAGAAAAGTCATCTGTTTTCAGTTTTTATGTGATAAATAGTCCTGTCTGCCTTACTCTATTTCCTTTCAATGGACTTAGCTCACACAGATAGATAAATGTGATAAATAAATTTCATATTCAAAGCACTGCAGACACTGATACTCTCTTCTTTAGAAAACACCCATAGTACTAGTCTGTGCAAGGCTACCCACTCTAAGCTAATCATCCAGTATCACTCTTTCAAGAGACTCCACTGAGGCTCTTATGTTTGGTGAGCCATATCGCTCTCTAACTCAGGTCCTAATGCAACCCTATTTCTACCAATTACCTCCAAGTTTTCAGCCTCTGGGACATGTTTTTTGGTGTCCACACCCAAACTCAAAACCTAAGTGTAAATGGTAAGCAACATCCAACCTCATGTTCCACCTGGACTCTTTGGACTCATTAATCAAGTCTGATCCCACCAATCTCCCACCACAAGGGAAAGAAAAAGGAATGGTCCTACCTTCGTGGTTTACTGGTAAAGGACGAAACTGCTTATCCAAAACCACCAGAGAACACGTGGCATCAAACCCAAGACCTCGAATTTGGTTTAGATTGATCCCTTGTACAACTTTCTGTTTCAAAAACAAACAAACAAGTATATACATTACAATGCCAGGCTTTTAAAGGATCAAAAAAGAACTTACAACTGAAAGGAAATGAATGACAGAATAAAAAAATAGTCCTTACAACAAAAACAGATAAAAGTTCAATATCACAAAAATATCAAAATATTCTATAAATTAATAAGAGAAAGAAAATCAATCTAATTGAAAATTAAGCAAAGGACTTGACAAGTCACACCATAAAATAAAAAGCCAAAGAGCATATGAAAAGATCCCAACTCTACTATATCATCTTCAAATAATCCATTTTACTTTTTCATATTGACAAAAAACATAAAAATTAATGGTATATAGTGGTGAGATATGACAAAGTGGACTTACTGAACACTATTCTAAGAGTGTAACAATGTATTATAAATTTTGGGTAATTTTGTGATATTTATTAAAAATAAAAACATGTAAAACCTCTGACCCAGCAATCCCACCTTTAGGAAGCTCTCTTAGTAAATCATTAGCTACATAAGTAAATTTACATGTAGATGGCTATATGTAACACTGCATAAGAACACTTAAAATGTGGAAAATGTTTTCGATTAATTAAATTACATTTCGTATGTCTATAAGATGGAATATTCTATAGCCAATAAAAAGAAAGAGTTTAAAAAACAATTTTGAGATATGGTGGCATGAGGTCAGTAAATCCTCTTAGCATTTAGCAGTTAAAGAAAAAACACTATCATTTCTACACAAATTCAGTAAGAATACAGTGAAGTAGGAAACATTTTAAAACAAATTTTACATGGCCAGCACTATGCTGATAACAAAGCCAGACAAAGACATCAAAAAGGAAGAAGAGAAGAAAAGAGGGGCACTAAAGAACAATATACAAGGACAAAGGAGAAAAATCCTTAACAAAATCTTGACACATTTAAGATATGTATTATGCACAGTGACCACATGTGATAATCCCAAGAATGCAAAGATAGTTTACCATTTATAAGTCAACTAATATATAACATATATTAATAGAATAAAGAACAAGCACAAATTGATTTCCAAAAATGCAATAAAAAAACACCACCACACACACAGCAGGAGAGAAGGAAATCTTCACAAACTGACAAAGAGCATCTACAAAGTGCATTTCATACTAAAATGATTTCTCCTCTTTATAAACATAGCATAGATGTTCCCTTTCACTACTTCTATTCAATCCTGAACTATAGTTTTTAGCCAATGTAGTAAAATTAAAAAAAAATTAAAGAACATATTTGAAAATAAGTCTTCTTATTTATGCAAATATGATCACATCACATTTCTACCAAAAAATTAGTGTATTAACAAAATATCAAAACAGAAATTAAGAAAACAATTCCATTTATAGTAATTACAAAAAAATAAACTCAGGAATGAATTTATCAAATGAAACTCATGACTTAAACACTGAAAACTACAATGTATTGCTACAAAACACCCTACAAAATGGAAACTTAAACTACATTCATGAAATGTAAAGTTGGACATGATCAAGATGAAAATCGCCTCAAATTAATCTACATATACTATATAAACTCTATTAAAATCTCAGGATAGTCTACATTCACATGTAGAATGCAAAGTATATACATGAGTCTAAATACTTGAAAGAGCCAGGCATGGTGGCACATGCCTGTAAGCAACAGCCTAGGAAGCCGCGGCTGGGGTCAGGGACTGCAGTTCAAGTCCCGCCTGCACATAGTGAGACCTAGTTCCAAAAAAATATAGCTGGGCATGGTGGTGCGTGCCTGTAATCCCAGCTACCTGGGAAGCTGAGGCTGGGGACTGCTTGAGTCTGTGGTACCCGGGCAACGTGAGCTAGTCTCTAAGTAAATAAACAAACAAATAAACAAATAAATAAATATAAAAATAAATGCTTGAAAGAAAAAAACAAAGTTTAATAGTTCATGCCAAATGATTCAAAAACTTAGATATCAATGATCATTACTAAGTCAGTATCACATTGGCATAAGGATAAACATATAGATAAATGTAATAGATTGGAAATATAAGTATCAAACCCAAACATCTAAGGGCAATCAGTTCTTGCTAATGATGCCTAAACAAGTCAGTGAGGGAAATGACAATCTGTTAATGGTACTAGAAATATTTAATACCTATACGGGACAAAAAAACTCACACTTTTACTTCACACCATACACAAACATTAACTCAAAATGTAGCACATCCTTAAAGCAAAAGAAAATTATAGCTCTTGAAGAAGAAAACACAGAAGAAAATCTTTGTAGCTATAGACTCAACCAAGATCTCTTAAAAAGCAAAACTGGTATAAGAAAAATATGATAAATTTAGCTTCATAAACATTTTAAAGTTTTGTTTTTCAAAAGGAACCAAAAATAGAAAAAATAGAAAGAACAAGTAAGCTGGAATAATGGAAGTTACAGTAATTATATATTTGACAACAGACTTTTATACAAAATTGATAAAGCTCTTATTACTCAATAATAACAGAAGATTTCAAGTATAGAATGGATAAAGTATCTGAATATACACTTCACTAAAGAAAACACAAAAATAAATTAGTACCAGAAAAAAATGCTAAATCATTAAGTAAATACAAATTAAAATCACAATGAAAAATATCACTCTAAACTAAAAAAGCTATAATCAAAAAAGAATATTGTTAAGAAATTGTGGAGGAGTGGAACCCTTAGGGGAAACACTGAGGAACAAGAAAAAAGGTTGGCAGTTTTTTTAAGCCGCTTACCACATACCCAGCAATATCATTCTAGGTATCTACCTTGTACCAATGAGAACATGTCCATACAAATACCTGATGTGAATATTCATAGCAAGATTGCTCGTAACACCTCCAAACTGAAAACAAATAAAACAACTACCAACCACCTTGGTTTAACCAAATGGTTAAATATAGTGTGGTATGTCCACACAATGGAATAGTACTCAGAAAGAGAAGGTACAAACTAATGATATGTATCACATGCATGGATGATCCTGAAGAGTATTAAGTGGAAGAAGCCAGACACAAATGGATGCTATAAAATTCTACCTAAAGAGAGTCTGTAAGAACAGAAAACAGTTAAAGTTATATAATAGTTAGTTATAGTTGACATATAAAACTTGGGCTGGAAACTGCCTATAAAAAAAGCACAGAAGAGGGGTTTAAGTGTTCTAAAATTATATTATGAATATTACTGCAGACCCTACAAATTTAATGAAATCACTGCTACATACATTTAAAATGATGAGATTTTACAGTATATAAATTATACTTCAAACCATTATGGTATGTAACATGTATGTACCAAGCAGTGCATAAAAATATAAGTATTTTTAAAAAGTTGAGCTATGATAGATGAAATAGAAAAAAGACCCATGATAAATTAATAAACTGAAAAAAGAATATAAAAAACTTAATAACAGCTTCCTAATGCTGCAGTTAGATTATATGCTTTATAATCTAACTGCAGTATAATTATATACTTTATATAATTTTTAGAACTGTGAAAAAAAATTTACTGATTAATTCCATTTTTTATTTTTGTTGCCATGATTCCCTTTTATGAAAAACCACAAGGGTTCATAATCATTAACATTTCCCATTGACTTAAAACAATTCAGTTTTAAAGCCCACAAAAGTTAGCCCCCAAGTGTCCATCTTCACTGCTCCCCAAATAAAAGCACCACCTGTGGTCCCAATTCCACCATTCTGGATCAGGCAGTCCTGCACTACCTTTATGAACCTCAGGTTCCTGAATATGACAGTTCCCAAGTGAAGCTCAAATGATTGAACTGTTCTGAAAGTGCTTTGATATAAACAATAAATGTAAAGCACATGATGCCTTATCAGTTGTGCTCTCAGAATCTTTTTTGATGTACAAAGCATAGTAAGCTTCTGTGTCAAGTAAGCACATATGAAAAAGACAGGCAAAGGAAATTGTTATTAAAAAGACTGGAGAGACTCAAACCTTCCTAAGCATTATGGTAGGTGTGACCTTCAAGTTAGAGCAAGGAAAATATTCTCTTCACTCTGCTTTATGAATCCCCTCTGAAGGTGTACACAGTTCTACATTCTAATCAAGGCCTTTCTTTCAGTCACAAGAATTCAGTGTCTCCGTCTCTAAAGCAGAAACATAGCACAAGGAACTAAAAGAACAACTTAAATCATTTGGTAACACTATTAGGTAAACACTATTAGTTTCTCAACTTTATGGACATGACTTCTAATTTTGCTTTTCCACGAGAAACACCTAAATGGCCCAGTCCCAGTCCTCCCCAGAAAGATGGTCGTCAGGGTCACACTACCCAGAAAACCCTCAGGACTTGCCCTGCTGACCTAAGGACTCTTCTTCATACCCTTGTTAATGGAAGGAGAAAGCAGCCTAGTAAACTCACTCCAACAATTTGGCATCCAGGGAATTTCCCTGGCTGGAGAGAAAGCACATTGCTCTTCTAAAGAATTTCCAGAGAAGGAGATTTCTGCAGACTCATTTGGTAGCCTGGTCCATGTCTAACAACTGTCAACTTGTAGCTATGGGGCAGCAAACAAATATTTGGAGAAGGGACTGTGCATTGCTTTGTTCTGACTATGGGAACGATTCAATACTGCATGTGTTTTAAATCACTGGGTCTGCCATATTGGGTGGGGAGAAGACATTCTTTAGAAAATCCTTCCAGTAAGGAAAGGAAGGTCAGAGGAATACCTGGCTTTTTCTTCAGCTCCACTGGATGCAAGGGGCAAAACCTCAAATTTCACAAATGGAATGCAGCTTCAGTAGAGTTCTGTGTGGCTGGAACTATATTCTTTTATATCTTTATTTGAATGTCTTGGTCAGCTTTGGGGACATGCAATGAGTTATAAAATGCCTAGTTCCCTCTAGTCCATCACTCCCTATTGTCTACCTAATTCAATTATTCACTCATTCAATTAGCTAGCAAATATTAGCAAATCTCTTCTTGGGTTAAGCTGTCTACTTTTCTGGGCATTTGGAAAATAGTTGAGTGCAAAATATTTTTTTTAATTCCTTGCTCAAAGGGAGATTACATTTTAGTCAGGACAAACAACAGCCAATAAACCAAATAAAGTATGTATAATGTATACGTGGGACACTAGTATAGTATATACAAAGAATATATAGCATATGTATAGTATACTAGAGAGTATATAAAGTAAATATAGTAGATGTTTAGTATGAAATGTCAGGGAAACCAGATGTGTATGAAAAGTCAGGGAAACCAGGAATACCAACAAGGGGAAGTAGCTGCTGAGAAGATGAGATCTGAATAAAAATTTGACAGACTTGAGGAGTTGACCTTGTGGCAATCTGGAGAGAATACCTGCCAGGCAGGAGAATTTCCAGTGCAAAGGCACTGAGGTAGGAATAGCAATGAGATTATTTCTGTTTATATAGGGTATATTTTAGTTGCCATGTCATTGGAAGAACTCAGTTTTGCAAAATCTACTCTAATGACTGATTAAATGAATAAATCCAATCCTAAAACACATGGTTATCACATACTTGAAATGTGGTTGGTACAGGTGAAGAATTGGATTTTTAATTACAGTCAATTAATTTAATTGGGTTTCAATAGTCACAGTAGCTAGTAGCTATCATAATTGATGGTGCGGATCTAACACTGAAAAGGCATTAAATGTGAGGCAAGAAGACAGGGAATGTGTACAAGCAGACAAAAATACATGTGCAGTGAAGCTGGAGAGAGAAGAACATAACGAAGGTGCATGTGGCAATAACGTAGTTAAGGAAGCACTACAACCATGTAGGGTCCTAAAGACCAAGTTAAGAATTTTAGTTCTATCCATATAATAGTGTGATGCTACTGAAGAGCTGTAAGCAAAAAAGGGATACAATGAAGTTAGTATTAAAAAAAAAATCAGCTTCAAGTAGAATAGATTAGAAAAAGCACATAAAAGGAGATTGTTTAGATTCCTGTAATCATTAAGGCAAAGATAAAGACATGTGATGTTGGAAATGGAGAGAATTCACATATTTAATGCAGCCTGCATTTGGGTTTATCACCCAATTTCCTAGGTGACCTAGGGAAAGCCATGTTAGTCTCGGGGTCTCCATTTTTATTTTCAACTTTAAAGAGGAAATAATAATCACTTCCCTTCCTACCTTGTTAGCTAGGACTCTGGTTCATGAGCCACAGAGGTTCTGTGGATTGAGTAAATACTTACGTAACATTCTCCTCCATCCCTGGTGGGCTGCTCCCTCTTCCACTTCCTTTCTCCCAATAATTACTCAGATCGCTGGTATAATTTAGAAAAAAAGAGTACTTCACTGGCTTTATAAGTGTTGGTGTTTTGGAGGCAACTAAGTCATTTCATTCTTAGGGGTAGAAACGTTCTGAATGACCCTCCTTATAAACTACAGTGCTTAGCAAAGATCACAGGACACACCAGGCATACAACGAATGGTTGCAGATGACACAACACTCAACAAATGCAGGTAGGTCAAGAGTTCCATCAAGCTCCCTCTTCCTTGTAGAGGTCAGTACTGTTCATGCACTAGCTTACAATGTTCTTGTATTGCTGGGGTGATTACGATTGTGGCTTCTGAAAAGTATATAAGTCCTTAAAATTAGGGACTGCTCTTAGCTCTAGTGCTTGTGTATTTTCATATAACACTTTAGGTATGTGGGTAGCAACCCAATAAAGACCTGTTAACTTTATTTAGGGAGAGTAGAGTGGGAAACAGGGAAGGGGATTTAGAGCCATCTCAATAGGGGTCTTGTCCCATCTCTAATACGTACTAGTTTCAGAGTCTCAATATCCTCATATGTCAAACAGGAAGAAAGACAGTATCTTCCCATGTCACAGGATTACTGTGACACTTAACCATGAATGGGACAGCAGAATATTTTTCATTTCTAGCTGAGAATAGCATTAGTTCAGCAATCATTTTTTGAGCACACCAAACTTGTGCCTGGCAATGTGGTTGATGCTAGGGATACAGGGGTGATCTCGTCAAGAGCTCAGCTCATGGCTAAATCAGGAACAAACAAGTGAACAATGAAAATACAACCTGATAAAAGTCAGAGAATGGCAATGAAAACAGTGCACACTGGTGGGCCTGTCACACCTACTATGTGCTGTGCTCATGGCTAAATATCAAGAGGAGAGGTATACCAAAACTTTTGTACTTCTAAGGATGACACAGTTTTGGTGTATACAAACAGCCAACATGTGGGAAGCCAATGAAGTTGCATTTTGTTGTTATAAGTTGCACCAGTTTTGTGAATAATGATTGGAGATAGGAGAATAAAAGGGAGACTCCGAGGAAGTGCCTTTTAACGTCATCAAAAGAGGTTCCCCGGAGGAAGAAATATTGTTTAAGAGCTCACCTTCAAGGTGCCCAGGACTTTAGCAGATGAAGAAGCTAAGAACAGTCCTGACAGCAAAAACAACAAAGACATTTTATTCATTCTCTTACTCAACAAAATGTTACTGGAGTACACTGCAGGTGAAGACATCTTGGGGAACACAGATAAACAACAGGAATGAGCCCTGTTCAGGAAGCACACATAGCAGACAGCTTGATAAAGGCATGTGCAATTCAATAGAGTTGATACAACAATTGGGGTGATCTCCAGGTTCTCTATGTGGAGGCAAATTCAAAAACTTCACACAGTTTTCAAGTAGGAGGTATGTGGAAGGAGATGAGGCTGGAGAAGGAAGCAAAGAACAAAGCACATGGGAGCCGCAGCAAAACCGACCCTTCCTTTCACTAGTCATTTGACCCTGGGCTTGGTACTTCAATTCTTCAAAACTCATTTCTTTCAGTTCTAAGATAGAAAATAAAATATACCTCAAAAGACTGTTACAAGGATAAAATTAGGAGATGCATACATGGTGCTCAGGATAGTATCTGGCATATAATTAGTGCCCAAGAAATGAAGGTTGCCAACATCATCACCACAGGAGTGAGCAGCAATAGTGATAGTTGCTGTTAACTTGAGTGAGGATGGAAGTAACCTCAGATAGCATGAAATGACTTAGGAAAAAGCAATAAAATTGCTCTCCAACTCTTCACTTTCCGACGTTCTTGAGAAAGGGAAAGCAGGTACAGATGTATCTTAGGTCACCATTTGCTCTAGAATAGGACTTCTCAATATCCTATGTAAAAAGGAACCTGAACCAAAAGGAGAATGAGTGAATATTCCCAGAAGTGCCTCCATAATTGCCTCTGACTTCTCACTATCCCATCTTTGACATTCTCCTCCACAATCTACTCACTACTTGTATTGTCATCACGATAGTCATCATAGGAAGCAGAGCTCTTACTCATTTCCAAGCACTGTTAGACCTTTTGATACATATTACTCATTTAATTCTCCTAACAACTCTCTCTAGGAGGCAGGAACAGCTATCATACACATTTTACAGACAAGAAAACTCAGGTCAGAAATATTAAGAAACTTGTCCAAGACAACAACTAATAATAAGCACTGAAGCCAGTTTGTTGATCTGGGTACTCTGGCTCCAGGATCTGTGCTCAGTGATATGCTACCTCTCCACCATAAAAATGGTTCCCTCCTTAAGCTTCACAGCAGCCATGAGTTACAAGCAGATGTGTCATGCTTATCCCTGGCCCTCCAGGGCATGGCCACACATGCAAACTCCAGGCAAGGAGAACAGCCTAAGACCTGACAGCCTGATCTGTGTTTGCTACAAGGAGACAGCAGCACCGAGGAAAAAGGCCCAGAGCACTCATGCAGCTAATGGGGCTCAAAGAGATGACAAGTGGACCGCCGCTGGGAGATGATAAAAAATCTACCATTAAACCAAGCTGTACTCAGAGCAGACCTTTCTTAAAGAAGCTTTTCATCAGGGGATTATATTTTCTTCTTGACAATTTCCTTAATGGCAAGAAAAACTATATGTTAGAAGAACAAAGCAGACCCAAGGGCAAAGAATAGAAAAGTCTCCCCAAGAGTCTCCCCAAGGTGGGGTGAGAGGGGGAAGGAAGAGGAAAATTAAACAGGCAGAAAAGAAGATGTGTCCCCTCTTTTATTCCTATATAATGCTTCAGAGCTGCCCACCCCCACCTCCTCTCTCTGCTATCTTCTCCCAAGGCACTAAAAGCAGCCCCAGGCTCATTAAAGTTTAAACTGACTGATCAATACAGACAGAATAGTGAATTGTCCATCTGCAAATTACCAAGCTCTTCATGAATATTTAAGGATCTAAACTAGGAATGGGGAGAAGAGAAATGCAGGACTTTATTTTTCTCTCAGATAAAAAAGACAAAAGCACCTCTGGCATTCCTGATTACCAGGATATAAAACTAGACAGTCAAATGCTAAAAACGAATTAAGACTTGCCCAACATGCTTCCTTTACCAAGCCAGCAGGCCAGCTCCAATCCAAAGCCACTGAAGAAGAACATCTGCCAGATCCCATTCAAAGTTTTTCCCAACTTCATTGCCTTCTCCATATGCATGATGTTCTCATTCCATCATGCATGGCACATTCTGTTCCCTCTGCCCGTAGTGAGGTTCCGCTCACTTGCCCACTAGGAAGGCAGAATGGTCCAGTGACTAAGAGAATGAAGCTGGCATGAAGCTCAGCTGCCAGCCCTACCTCTGCTCACTGCAAGAACTTGGGTAAGCTACCTAATCTTTCCGTCCCTATATCCTTGTCCATAAACTAAGGCAATAATTAATAGTACTACCTGCATGGGGCCATTGTGAGGATTCATGATGCAGTGACACTTTTGCACACCATGGGGCACACAGTGAAGGCACAACAGACACCATCTATGATTAGTAGCACCTTCTTCCACCTGACCAAATCCTGTCTGAGTAGACCCCATCTTCTATCCTGTCTACCCTGAGCTCTGCAGAGCTACCCCTTCCCTTGTCTTCGGCCCGAGACTTCATTACTGGTCTTTGCCACTAGATGGTGAATCCCTAAAACACAAGGCCTAAGTCCAAAGGTACTCCAGCCTAATGCAGTCCCTGGCAGCTAGAGGTGACACAGCTGGCAGATGGGAGCAGGGGCATATACAACAGAATACTACAGCTGGACCCATACCTTTGTAACAACACAGCAGGCGGCCCAGATGTCCTCAGAGGACTGCTCATGGTGGTTGAACTGAGGCTCCCACTTCTTAATGGGTTGGTCTGCAAAAGCCACAAGGACACCCATCTGGTCCACCAGAGCTGCACGGACACTGCCTGTGCCAACATCCACACCCACGTAGTAGCTTCTTGGTTCCTGATCTCCACTGGGCATCATGGTTCCGACACCTGTGAGGGTCAAGGGCAAAACCACATATAACCAAATTAATCACGAGACATCTTGAAAGTGGAGAGAAACTGGGTGCAGCTGACTAGTGCCCAGTTACTTATTCATCCAATAGAAATGAAAGATTTCAATAGTTATCAGAAGGAACAGGCGAAGGGAGGAAGGGACAAAAGGAGGAAGTAGATGAGGTGCTGGTACAGATGGTGGGATAGAAAGGTAAGTGGATCATGTGCCAAGGTGGAGTCAAAATGGAATCCCAAAGTTAAAATTTTAAAAATAAATAGGGACAGGAATGTTGACTGCTAATATCAACAGGCACAGTGCTATGGAGTGGGGGAAGTACAAGACAGGCATGGAGTTCTCCTCCTTGGAAAAGAGATGAGATGTTAAACATCTATAAATTAACAAATTATTTATGCAAAGTAATGACATGGAGTCAAAATTTCTTTAAGTATAAATAAAGGATTGTAAGAAAACAGAAAACAGAAGGAATAGACAAGACATTCATTTTCATTGAATTTAAATCACAACAAGGAAAGTAGCCAGGATACTGTAAAGGACCTTCAGCTTCCAAGTGAGTCAACAACAAATTACCTACTGAGTACCTATCCCTTACCTATCACTGTGAAAAGTAACCCATTCCCACTACGCCTAAGATTCTGGAATATAAGTATATTTCAATCTCTTCTCTCCAGGTGATCAAGGTGAGAGACTATAAAATATGTGACATTTGGTGTAATGCTAAGTCCACACCATGAACAGCAGAGACACATCATAATGATGAACATCACACTGAAGGGGAAGTAAGACTCTGAGACACTCAAGGGATTACCAGCCTCACTCAGCAGCAGCTTGGGCCCCAGCTCCACAGCCATGTGCTCCCAAAGCTCATGCTCTTTCTAGCAGTCAGGTTTGCAGAAGAAGAAAATATATTGCAGTAGTGTCATGAAATAGCTAGAAACTGGGAAGGAGCCTCGAGAGAGACAGGATTAGGAATTTGTTAGACAAGCTATTTTCCTGACAGACTCCTCCTGAGTTACAAGGAAATCTGACCAGAGAACACTCAGGAATTTCTTGGCCTCCACTGCTACTACAATTCCCTTTGGCCAGATTAGCCTGCCTGACACAGAAAGCTCATGGAGATTTTCATTTTTCAGCCTGGTCTTTCAAAGAATAAGAATGAGGCCCTAAGACAGGGCGCTGTGAACACACCAACTCCCCCAGTGAGCTTGGGGTGGTCCTAGCACCCAGAGTCTCATCTCAACCACAGCCGCATTCTGCACCCTTCCACTTCAAAGTCACACTTGGGGATTCTGAAAGGAAGTCAGTCAGCAGATGTTCATTACTGCTTCCTGGATATTCATCCCAGTCAGAAACAGCATCATTAAAAGTGATTGCTTAAACTTAATCACAGTGATTTCCCAACTGCATTTGCCCCCTTTTGCTCTCTGGCTCATGACAGGTGGAAAGGAAAATGGGGAAGCTGGAGCAAGAGCATTTATTATCTTCAGGTGAGTTTTCGTGAAGGGCTCCCACTAGCCAGCTTCAATACTTTATGATCTCCTTTCTCTCACTCACAACCCTTTGCCAGTTTTCAAACCACTGATTCCTTCTTTTGTTTAACAGAGCCACCTTTCCTTCAAACATTACTCTAATGAAAATTCAAATAAAACAGATGATGTAGAGCTGCTCAATTGGAAGCAAAGGCCAAACCACCCTTATCCTGCCCCCCTTTCCTCCCTTCAGCAGTTCCTCTACTGGGATTACTGCCAAGACTCAGGATGGCGGAAAACCACTGACAAAGGGGCTGTCACATAACACCACAGACCCATGGTGGACTGCCCTCCGCCTGCTGCCAGTCTCAGATAATGCTGCCATGCCCAGTCTGCCTCTTCCTCAAATTCATTCTACTCTTCTTAGCCTGGTGATCATGGACTTCACTTTCAGATCCAGTTCAACCATCAACTCTCCAGCCAAGACTTCCAGATCTTTTTCTATACCTTACACACATCCAAAAGAAGCCACCCAAGCACCCTGACATCACTGTATTTAAAAACTCACTACCCTGAATGATGGCAATTTTGGTCTCATGTCTGTCACCCTTACTAATCTGAACCTGAAAAACGGAACTTGTGAATTTCTACATCCCCAACTCCCAGCACAGTGCAGGGGACACAATCAGTTGTTAATAGGCTTTATAAACCAAAAGAACAACTGAACCAGTGAGTCAACAGAAAGCAAGGATGAACAGTTTTCTAGTTTTTTTTCTTTCTTTCTTTCTTTTTTTTGAGACTAGGTCTCGCTATTTCTGCCCGTGCAACCGCAGGCTTTCGTTGCCCAGGGTACCACAGACTCAAGTAATCCCCAGCCTCAGCTTCCTAGATAGCTGGGATTACAGGCACACGCCACCACGTCCAGCTATTTTTTTTGAAACTAGGTCTCACTACGGGCCCCAGGCAGGACTCGAACTGCGATCCCTGACCCCGGCCACTTCATAGGCTGAAGCTTACAGGCACAAGCCACCATGCTCGGCCCAGTTTTCTAGTTTTAACAGTCTAAGTTTGTACTTATATACACCAATGTTTTGTATTGATTTTAATCTTTGTAGGCTTCAATCATTCAACATTCATGGATGCTTATAAACACACTTTACTAAATCTAAGACTCATTTTTTCCACATTTAGCCTCTTTAAAAATCAGGGTGACTTTTGGAATCAATGGCATCTTATAATTCAGTTGTAGCATTTTCTGTTTGTTTTTTTTTTCTTAGTGGTAATATGAAATAGTGATGCATCTTGCATCCAAGAATTGATAGACACAGAAATGAATATTGTACCAGGCAGTCTACTAAAAGTTGGAGAGAGAGCGATACACAAAATCAGACAGTGTTTTGGTTCAGAGTGTGCCCAGTTTTTTTATCAGCAAATAAGAAGGAGAATGACTAGTAGCACCCCATCTCATCCCACCTCACCTATATCTTTCACTTTGCTAGGGATTCTGGTAGGTTCCCACTGACTGTACTGTGAAGTACTCCAAGAACGTTGTTCCTTAACACTGAACTAGGTGAACCAACAACTCTCTGCCCTTGACCAGAACTTTCTAAACACTTTGGGAGGAATTAATGATATAAATAGGATGGGAAGAATCTACATAAACATTCTGACTTATACAGACCTGGCCAGCCACCAGTCAGGCTTCTCCCCATTCCTGCCAGCCCTGCTCCTCATGTTTGGGTTCACTTTTGACTCTGCCATCCTCTGCAGGTGGATTATCACCCAACCATTTACCAGATACTCAGATTTATTTCCAGTAAGATCCAAAGCAACAAATTTCCATTCATAGACACCCCAGTTCTAGTTTGCAGACCAATTCAGCTACAGAGGAAAGAGCCCGTGCAGAGTCCCCACCTTGTATATTGAGCAGCACTTTATGAGTAAACAGTTAACTCACTGCTGTCCAGGTCATAACTGCCTCTCCAGTATCAGCCCAGTGCCTGGCACATAAAGGAACTTATCAAGACTCATTGGAGAAAACTTTAAACCCATCATTAGAGAAATAACAAAAGGCACTGTGTTTTCTGGGTATCCAATACTCAGTTTTGGAGAAGCAGTTTGCTTACATCACCACTTTTAACCCTGACATCAGCTCTTGAAGATAATTAACATTATCATCCCAATGCTGTTGAGGAGGTAAGAGAGTCCTGGACAGTAGAGTAACTTGCTCCACTATGCATAGAACAAGTAACTGAGTTAAGAATATCCCATCACCTCTAGATCTCCAGTCTCTAATAAAGCTATCCTGACTGATACTCATCCATTTATCAACTATTTACCAGGTGTGCTGCTGGATGCACAGCCTGTTTGGCCTAAGAACCCAGGCTATCTTCAGAGACTGACCCTTTCTCAATGCCAGCTGCCTCTCTTCAGCTAGCAACCTATTTCTAGTACATATTACCAAGGCATCATTCAGGAAGAGTAAAATCCACAGGAGGAGGGTGGTGCACACCTCCCAGTTCATGTTTTTCTAAGAAACAGATCCTAATTTAATATTCTGTTCATAATTTTTCCATTATTACAGTTTTAAGTGTGTTCTTTGCGATTATATTCACATTTGGACCCTGAAAGCAGGGAAGCAGAGGAGTTCAAGGTCTTGAGCATCTTCCCTTAAATTTAACCCTGTGACTTACAGAAATTCTGCCAGATTTTCTGCAACTTAGAACCCTGGTTCTTCCTTCTTTTATCCTTTGTTCCTGGGTCATAAGTACCTATCTGCTATGTTCTGGACTCCAATCATTTTCAATCAGTTTCTTGGCTTCAAAAAAATGAAGTAAATGGAAAATACTATTCCCTGTTCTAGTTATTTTCAAAGGATTAGGATTCTTCTGTGTGTCCAGCACCTTTACATGTGTTATTCTCATTCCACTAAACCCAATTAATTGGGTAAATCCATCTCTGTTTCATAATTAAATGAGATATGGAAACTTGCTCCAAGTCATACAAAGAACATGGATATGAATCTAAAGCACAGCATTTCATGGCTAGTTTAGGGTTCTTTCCACACACCAACCCGAAACTAGAAACCAAATTCTTTGATAAGCTACCTTTAGAGTACCAACAATATATACAGCAATAACTGGCATTTATACAGCTCTGCACTTGCACATTTATATCACTCACACGGTTTTTATGATTCCCTTTCATTTTCTGAATAGAGGCAGAATGAGTCCATCCTCCAGAGAAGGAAAGAGGCTCTTGGAAATAAAGCTGAATAAGGGTACAGAACACATAAGCAGAGGAGCTGTGATTCCAGGCAAAGCCTGGGTGGCTCCAAGCCCAATTTATGAATGAGGAGGGTCAGAGCTTGGATTTCATCTCATTCTTTTTAGGGAAAGAGGAATACTCTACAAGGGAACACAGCAGTTGAGTGGGGGAAGAGAGAAATAAGGGTTATGGAGGCCAAGAAAGAAAACAAAGGAGGGAAATTTGAGCTGTGTTACCCCAAGTCTTAAGCCATGCCTCCCTCAGTCTACCAGAGGCTTCCAGGGCCAGAGAAAGCCTCCTGCCTGAGTCCCTAGCATGTGCTGAGCTAAAAGCCCCATTTATGAACAAAAGACGTCTCTTATGATAAATATTTATATGGTTCATTAAATAATAGCTTATATAAATATCATCGGGAATGAGAACAGGAAACCACAGACTTCATGGTTGATTCTTCAACAAATGAGCAGCTGCTGAAACACAGTATGAAAAAGGGAAAGACAAAGACTTGGGAGGTTGTTTCTTCATAAAACTACTTTAACAATTCAAGAAGCGGGTTGATACTATGAGTACTGGGCTGAAAGTTATTCATTCAGGGGTTGTCCTCTTATCTTTCCCCCTTTTTCACCCCTAAACAATCTCACAGCTATAGTGTTGCTTTCTGACACTTCACCCCACTCCCACCCCCACTCTGAGTAAATGACTTACCTCCTGAACGCTTTCTAAAAGAGCTATTCCTTCAGGATGGATTTGTGACAGTGTCCACAGAGACACTATCCCAGGGATCTGGGAAGGAACTCAATATTCTCTTTCAACTTTGATCTTTGGACTTTGCCAGGAGCCCATGTTCAGAAGTCCCACACTATTTACTTGTTTAGTTATATTGCAATCAAAGGGCTGGTAAGTTTGGTATGAAAAAAGTAGCAATGAGTCTATGTGCCCACTTCAGTCTTAACAGAAGAATTAAATACCGCTTTAAACACATCTCACATGCTCTAAGGTGGTGAGAAACTTCAGGATTCGAAGGAAAGAGCTAACGTGGCAATAATAAATGGTTCTCTTTTGCTTTTAGCAACAATTCACAAGAAAGGAAAAAGTACAGCTGTCCAACAGGTACTTTTCCTCTTACAGTGAAAGGCTGACTCTTATATCTCAGATCTCAGATCACATAATATTCTTTGAAAGATCACTGAGATTACATAACCGTGTCTTCTGGACCAGGAGGCTAGGAATAGGAAGTTTAAAACCTTAGGACATGATTTTAGAGAGTTGACAATTTAATGCAAGAAACTGAATTTTGAAAATCAATTGTTGGTGTCTCAAGTTATTCTTACTATGTACCCTTCAAGCTAAATCTAACACACTTAGTAAAATGCATATGGTAGTAAAGTATCACTGTGCTGACAACAGAATTCTAGCCCTGTTCTAGGCACCCTGCATTCTACTCCATATCCAGCCTTCTCCACAGAATGCAGAGACACTAGCTGACAAAGGAAGTGCCCGTGTTCTGTTTCACAGTTCATCACAATTCCAACCACTAAATCAGACTCTCAGTATTTTTCAGTATATTGGGGATTTTTATATCATGGTGCAAGCTCATTAAAGAAAACATGAAGTGGCTGGGGGAGGAATGATATTAATTCAGATAGCAGAAAGGGTGGCTACCTTTTCAAATTAAATTTGGTTTCCAAAGAGCAGAAAAATCATAATTGACATAACTGCATGTCTACCTCACAGTGTGGCAGCCACAAGGATCAAAATTGAATAGTAACCAAAACTACCATTCTCCAAGAGTCACAGAGGAGTATATGGTACAAATAGCAGTCAGAGAGAAAATACAAAACCCAAACATATTGAAGACAAAAGCACAATATAGGTCCTAAAGAAATCGTGGCTGGAAAATCTGATTCATCAAATGGCATCCCCAAACTCCACCAACACACATTGCCTAGAAAAAATTAAACTCTGCATCTTCCATGTCCTCATCTAGAAAACCCCACTTACTCAATTTTCTCTTCAGTTCAACTCTTATGATTCAAATAAAGTAACTTCTTACTAACGATGCCCTCCAAATGCTTTGCAATGCCCCACCAAACTATCCTCTGCAGAGAAATGACAAGAAAACTCATATTTATTAACATTCATCAAAGTACGTGTAACTTCCATTTATACCAAATTCCTAAGTTGGTCAATACCCAGTTGAGCGGAACAGAGGTTGTAGAAAAAGGAAGCTATAGTCAATTTCAGGTTTATCTGAGCCATACCTGGAATCCTGTTAACATTCCTAACAGGACTTTGCTCTCCATATTAACCAAGTTGCCTTCATCCAGTCATAAACCAATAGAACACTTTCAAATCTATTTGACCTTCTCAGGCACTTATCAAAAATGTCTTCTCCAGGTTCCAATTCATGTAGACTATATAACTGTAAGTGCTACATTAGATATAAATTTAAAACTGTCCTGACTACTACAAATAAACACAGAGCGATGTAGGGTGGTTACTGGGTGTAGGGTAGGGGGCAGGGGAGTGAGAGGGAAAGTGTTAAGTTGTGAGGGAAGGGAAAGGTTATTAATGGATAAAATAGTGAAATATCTTCTTAAAATATAGACTTTAATACTTTCTTCCCCTGGATAGTTCTAGAAACAGTACTAGCAATCCTCTATTCTGTGAGATAATGTCCGCATTGACCTTGGCTCTACTTCCACAGGCATAATTCTGGGAGAAGATGGAGAGGGGTTTAATTTGGACCCTAAGTTCACTAAAGCCAGTTTCTCTCCCTCTGTCACTTTGTTGTCCATGAGACTATTGCTGATTTGCAGATATAATAAACTATGAAATGATTTTCTTCAGAACTAACCAGATCTTCAGAAAAACATCTTTATCATTAGCATATTGGTCCAAATCTACAACTTTCCCCAGAAAGTTACTCAATTTAAACAACAGATGAACCAATTAACTATAATGACTATTGTCAGATGTAAAGTCCAGGAAGGACTCAGAGTACTTATTAGGTAAAGCAACAAAATCCACTCCCCTACACAATCTTGCAAAACTCCATCCTCAGAGGAGGTGCCAAGATAGAGGTTAGTTGAGGTTTTTGGCCTGTTATTGCTATTTATCTGTAGTTGAGACATGGCCAAATGGCTTTAAAACCCAAGGTGAAAGGCCTAAAGAATAAGTTATTTGAAGATTAAACATTAGACTTAGAGGACTGAATTAATCTGCCATTTTACAAACACAACCTGTCAAAATGACCAGGGACCAAAATACAGGTTTAAAGAACAACAATGCTTCTGCCAAAATAAGGAGCAAGCACTTTATATATCCATAAGGACCTATCTGCTCCACAATCTCAACTCTTTATAAAGAGTTAACCAACCTATTAAACTACTAGGAACTATTAGCAACACTTCCAAGACATGGTGCTTTGTTCTTACAGTTCCCTCTTCCTATGATTGCAACAATACAGACTTGCAGTTCACAGAAAGAGTAATGCACTGAATACATAGGAATCCTTAGCTTCACGAAACATGTAAGAGATACGAATCAAAACACTACTGAAAAAAAATCTATATCTAACAAGTAGGTAAAAATTAAAAATGTCTTTTGGCAAGAGTGTCAGGAATTAGACACTTCACATACTTTTCTTGGGAGAATAACTGGTTGAACCTTCTTTAAACAATTCAGCAAGATCTGCCCATTTTCAAAATCTACCTTTTGATCTAACAATTTAACTTCTAAGATTGTATGGGATGACTCACCTAAAAGATATGTACAAAAATATCCATTATCACCTTTTCTTGTAAAGGCAAGAGGCCATTCACAATAAGTGGTAAAATGGATACATATTTAGCTGTTAAAACCAATGAGAAGGAGCTAAAGAAAAATGGCAATTACCTGTTTTATTAAATAAATAGGTTCTCAGACACTATAATATGGCCACATTTGTATCAATTTTTTAAAGAAAATAGGGCATCAGTGGTTCTTGAAGTATGGTCTCCAAAAAAAAAAAAAAATAGCATCAGTAGCACTAGGTAACATGCTAAAAATGCACATTCTGGTTTGTGTACAAAAATAACTTAAAATAGTTGGTAGATTAACTGTAAAACCAACAGCAAATACATCGTCTTTAAAAAATAGAAAATAACTGAACTTCAGGTTAGGCAAGATGGCTTAGACATAATGCCAAAAGCATGATCCATAAAGAACCAATACCATCAAAATTACAAATTGATAACTTAAGCATCATCAAAATTAAGAACTCTGGATTTCAAAAGTGTTAAGAATGAAAAGGCCAGTCACAAAATGGAAGAAAATACTCACAAATCACAGATGTGATAAATAATTTATAACGAGTCTATAAAAACCTTTAAAAACTCATTAAGAAAAAATGCTCATTTTTTTTAAAAAATGGAAAAAAGGTTTAATAAATATTTCATTGAAGAATACATACACAGGGCAAATAAGCTCATGATAAGAAGACTGAAATTAGTAATCATTACAGAAATGCAAATAAAACCACTAAGAGAGAACTCCACATTATTTGCATGCCCAAAGTTAGAAAGTGACCACATCAAGTACAGAGCAACTGGGAGCTTCGTACATTGCTGTGAAAGATGCAAAATTACAGTTACTTTGAAATACTGTTTGGCTGTTTCTTAAAAAGCTAAATACACACATGCCATGTGAATTAGTCATTCCATGTCTATATATTTACCAAGGGAAATGGAAGTATATGTCCATAAAAACATAGACACAAATAGTGACAGCAGTTTCATTTATTTGTAATAAATAATATAAATACCCATCAACAGATAAATCAGAGCTTTAATATATGGTGTAGTTTATGACAACTGTTATGCAATAAAACTGCTGGAAAAAATTACTAATAGAGAATGACTTCTTTTCCCTTGGTACCTTGACTATTAACATTTTTCTCCATCTACTATATTCAATCAGTAGTTAATTCTTAGCTTCTCCAATGTTAGAACAGTCCCAAAACTACTATCTTCACCTATCTCTCATGGTATTGTAAGTCTCTCCAGTCTTTCTCTTCACTACTCCAATTCTCCACCCTGCAACTAGAGTAAGTTTCAAAACACAAATCTGAGTGTCCATTCAACAGCTCCTTATTGCTCTGGAGCTACATCTCAAACTCCCTTGATATGACCAAGCTGCCCCTCTTGGATCTGGTCCTTTCACCTCCCTCCATAAACTTCTCATGATTGCCCATTTCACCTTTTCCTGCCCAGTCATACTAATCAACAATATGGGACATGCTGTTCCCAAAGCAGATAATTTCCTTCTTGTCTTTCTTCAGTCCACTCAGAGGGTAGCACTGTAACCCTGCTCAAATACTGTCTCCTCTAGGAATTTTTCCCAAACCCCACACTGGACATTTGTTTTTCTCTCACCTCCTGAGAGCCATCTACCTACCCTACCATTCACACAAAGTTCACTATCACATAACCTCCCTCACCAGACAAGATATAATCAGACCATTCAGATGAATCTGAAAGCAGATTAATCTTGCTCATCTCTACTTTTCCACAGGCTACCACAGAGCTAGGTCCAGAATACATGCTCAGTTTATTACCAAAGAAATGAACAAAAGAATGAGCAGAAGCTCTGATTTGAATGATCTTTTCTTACACTATCTGAGGTGATTCTATATTCCACCATGTAAAATTATGGGCAATGAGAAGATAAGTGATCTCAGCAGTATATTCTGGCAAAATAATAATTTATTATTTGGAGGGTGAGGGGAAGAGGGGAATGGGAACAGGAAAAGGGTTCCAACCATTTTGACAGGAAGTTTGAGAGCAAGAACTGTTACCTCAAATTGTTTTCAAAACCAGCAGGTAACTGAGTGTGATTTGAACTAAGTGTGATTTGAACTAAGTGAAAGTAGAAGAAACCAAATTCCAGAAAGAGACAAGGTGCAATAATTATAACAATAATTAACACAGCCTGGAAGAAGGAGCAGATCTCCTCCCAGTACACCTTTTAATTTCATGCAGAAAAACATAGTTCTCCACCCTCTGGGTTATTCCCTAGTCCCAGTGCACAAGTTTGACTTCCAAATCCAGCTGGGGAGGCTCCCAGCCTCCTTTCCCTTCAAAACCAACCTCCAAGCCTTTCTCACACTTTCTGGTCTGTTCTCCCAATCAACCTTAGTAACAGCAACTTGTGGCCTCCCACTATAAGAGACTTTACAGCTGGTCCCTCTATCAGGCCAGTGGCCATCAGGTCAAGAGCCAAGCATAAAAGTCTCATTAACAGGAGATTCCCAGAAGTCCAAGAGGCAGTCAAAAGGAAAAGACTGGCCACTTTAAAAAGTAAAAAATCAGGATACAGACTTGGGGGAATCAGAAGACTGGAAAAGCAAGCAAGACAAAACAAAGCAAACCTCTGCTGCTTAAATAACTGCAACAAACTACGAGACTTGCTTTTTTTCCTACTGATTTGCAATTCAAAAACATAATCACTTCCTCCTCCTGGTTTCCTGTTTTAAAAATTAACCTAATGACTGTTCTTCCAAATCTAATGACTGACCCTTTAATTTAGGAACACAATTAGTTAAAACAAGAAGTGCTTCCGTGGAAAACAGTCAGTGATTAGGAAAATTCACCATTTTGCATCTTGAGGAGTCTTAAAAGGGGAAATCAGTAAAAACAGAAAGCTACCCCTAGGCCTCTCCCACCCAAGGCGACAGTAACTGATTAAGTACTATACATTGTAACTTAACTGCACCTAAATATTACCATAAAACGCTGAAAGCATTGAAAGGGACAATCAGCACTGCCCTTAGGTTATCATTTTACTTAGTCACATCTCACTTTAAAGACGTAAAAAACACCTGGGGCAATGGCCTGAAATAGTATAGGAAATAAGCGACGTGCAGCAGCGGGCTAGGAGAGGAGGTGAACATAGTAAAGTGGACAGTGACGGTAGAGGGCACGAGTTCCAGACACCTCGTAGGTAGTCTTCTGACTGCAGTAAAGCCGACCCTTCCCTTGAGTAGCCGGACGCCTTGAGAGATACAGGACACGCAAATACGTCTCGGGAGTCAAGGTCCGGCTGGTGTGAGACCTAAGAGGCAGATGGAGAAAAGGAAAACGCGGCTGCGATGACGGGACAAGGTAGCAAGTAGTGGGCCTGGTGCGCTCTCCAGCTGGAGAACGTGCGTGCAACGAGCCTACGTACTTGCAGAAGCTCCTGGGTGCACACGTGAGACTGAAAGGAGGTCACTTACTTGTCCAATCTGAAATTACATTATAGCTAGAAGGGCTCCGCCAGGCGCCGCGCGGAGCCCCAGGGAGCGCGAGCTGGGCGTCACCGTAGGCGATTTCAGCCACGCCCCGCGCCTGGCCCCGCCCTCCGCCGGCCACGGCCCTTGTAAAACGCGACCCGATTGGGCCTTTAAAACCCACCGGGGATTGGCCCGCGCCTGCGCTCGACCCACTTTGCGTGGGGCTATGTTAGTCCCAGGTTTTCCGGCTCTGCTGCTGCTGGCTAGTGGTGGACACTGACTCCTTCCCGTTCTTCCTGCCTCGCTGAACATTTAAGGATGCTCTCTCCACTCGTGCTGCGAGTTCTTTGTTTAGGAGGTCAGCTATCTATCGGATTCCTCCCACGCATATCCTCAGCAACCCCTGATGGATGTGTGTATCATTTGTGAATCAGATGACTACACGTCTCGATTTCTTGAACACCAGAGGTGGTGTTGAAGGATGTGAAAATAATAATAAGCTGCTATTAAATAGTGTCAGAGCTTTTATCTGTTACTTGACATGAATTTACATATGTAGACCAACCCTCTGAAAGTTATAATCTGGGATTTCTGGGACAGATTGACCTCATTTAATATTCACAACCCTTACCTCCCAATATATAGATAGTACTTATCGCTGTTTTACAGTTGTGGAGAGTCAGAAAAGTTTGTGACTTGTGACTTGTTTGTGACTTGAGACACGAAGTAGGCTTCCAGAGGAAAATAATCAGTGAACTCCAAGCTCCAGTCTGAGCAGTTTGCCTTTAAAAACGCAGACTCCTAGGCTGATGAAACTCAAGATTTGGAACATAGCCTAACAAATCCAAACTCTTTGCTTTCCTAGAAAATTTCAACTCTTTGTTTCCTTGTAAAAGGACTTGATTTTCCAAAGTCACATATTCTTAGAGGCAAGGGTGTGTGTGTGTGTGTGTGTGTGTGTGTGTGTGTGTGTGTGTGTTGGTGATGTTCATTGTCTGGGATCCACATAACAATCCCAAGTCAATAATGCCCTTGTCTGTGTCTTACACGTAAGGAGACTGGCTCAGATCAGGTGAGCTCTCATGAGTAGCTGCATTTCTGCTGAGAATCCAATTTTGATATAATTTTCTTCTACACTATGTTTGTTCATCTTTACTGTCCAGCAAATATACAAACATTTAGTCATGGACTGGTTGGGAGGACAGGAGTTCCTGGAATCAGTTCACCTAGCAGCTTTGATTAGTAGTGTATAATAGGGTTAATAATATCAAAACCTGTTCATCTTATATTTGCAAACTATTGTGAACAGCAGAGGAAATAGTTAGGAAAATGCTTTATAACATCTTAGATGCTAAATACATATAAAATAGCTTTCAGCATGCATCAGGAATGGAATAAATGAAATACATTGGTTATCTCATGCACTATAGCAAGAGGTCCAATCTTGGCTAAATTCGATCTAGTATGGACTTGATGCCTATCCTTTATAGATGATTCTTATTTGTGCATATTTGATATTTAATTTGATTCCTCTTATTATCTTACTATAGTAGTAGTAATAGCAACAAGAGTGTGATGGTTGAAGTTCCAGAATCATCATGAACCAGGAAAGAAACTCCAGAATGAAAGACATACATGTCTTTCAGAGTGAAAGGGGTTGGGTTCCTCACACCCTGTAGCAACAGAGTGAAAGGGGTTGGGTTCCTCACACCCTGTATTACCTGTACATGATCCCCAACCAACTTCCAGACCTCCATGTGAAAAAAAACGAACTACACTATCATGCAAACAAAACAAACTACACTACCACTTTTAGTTTGTTTTCTGACATATGGGCCCAAACTGAATGATAATTAATATATCTTACCTGATAGAAATTATATGGCAACTCTATAAGGTGAGAAATGGAGAAATATGCCCAAAGAGTACAAATAACTTATTCAGGATCACCTAGCCAAGTAGTAGAACTGAGATGCTGAGGCCAAAGCTCTTTTTCAGTTGTGATACATTGCATATTATGAATAAACAAATAGATTATTTTTGCAGTTATTTCCATTTCATACACTCTAGACATTGTGGGCCAAGCAGTCTCTCTTGCAAAGACTCAATTCCACCTTCATAGGACAAAAGCAACCACAAAAGATAGTAAACAAGTTAACACAACTATTTTATAAGAAAACTACTCACAAAAGCATGCAATGGGCTAATATGATTTTGGGCCTTAGCTTGATGCATCCTGATGTACTTGTTACTGGTGTTCTATCACAAAAGAGCATGAGTAAGAAATTCATTTCAGAAGGAGCAATTGTGACATTACAGGTATGTCCACAGTGTTGACTAACATAAAAGCAAGTGTGTGGCAGAGTAGCCCAGAAGAAAAACCCTGAGTCAAGAGATGTGATTGGTGAGTTCTTACCTGAAACCAGATCTATATCCCAGACCACCTCCTACTTACTTCAGCTTACATTACCTCCACTTGCCTCAGTTTACAGTATCCCCACTTGCCTCAGCTTAGACACTATTAGTAACAAACTGCAGCACAAATATTATCCATACTTACCTACTTTCCATAGTTGCAGGGAAACAAGGACAAGATGATAGATGGGATCAATTTGAAAAGTTATAAATATTATTCAACTATATGTACATTGCTTCACTTTATTGAGCAATATATTCTCTATCTCCTTCAGTTCCCAGTCTTCAATTTTATCACTGAACTCACAAAATGTATCAAATGCTTAGTAATTACCAGTGTTTCTGTTTATGCCTTCTCTTCCCCAAGTCTACATAAAATGTTATTGTGTTGCCTTGGATTAGATTTGACTATTAGAAAGTCTAGACACCCAGTCAAGGTCATCATTGAGCAATGCAGGATAGTGCAGATCACTGGCCATTAGGCCCATCACGATTACACTAGGGATTTAAGTTGCACAGCAGATAGAGGCAATAAACAAAGAGCTGGGTTGTGAAACCAGCCGAATTGAAAGTTTGTTTGGTTTCCATCCTGCTCAGAGATAGATGGTTACGTGAAGCTTCAGGAGGCAGACAGGATGCCTCATGCTCTCTCTATTGACCATGGAAATCCTGAAATTCTTTAAGTTCAGTCTCAAAAATATAATGCTACTTTAACAACCCACCTCCTCAGCAAAGAAACAGCTATTTCTTCAAGATTCCTAAAGTCATGACAGCGAAGTAGGTATGGTCATTCATTTATTCAATCATACATTTATGTACTCACTGAACAAAGGTTTATTGAGTGCCTTCTGCTCTAATGTTGAGAAAAACAGACATTGTCCCTGTCCTCATAGATCTTGCAGTCACAAAACAGCCTTTCAATAAGCACAAATACATAGTTGATCGAATTCCAACTAGGAAAGAAAAGAGGCTACTATGAAAGACAAAACCTTATTGAGATTGAGGTCTGACTTAGATTTTGATGGTTGATTGATTGATATATCAGATGATTTACACACACTGTCACTGGTCTTCACTTATCAATCCTGTGATGTGGTTGTTATCACAGCAATTGTACAGGTCGGGAAACCAAGGCTTATGGCTATCAGGTAACTAGCCTAAGGTTAGTAAGATTGCAGCAAGCAGTGCTCTCCTCAAAAAAACATTGTGCATCTTCTAATGACAGGGATAGTTCTGAGAAATGCATAACTGGACAATTTCATTGTGCAAATTTCATAAAGTATAATTATATAAACTTGGGTGGCATAGCCTATTACATACATAGGCTATATGGTATTACTCCTAGACTACAAATACATACAGTATGTTATTAAACTGAATACCAGGCAATTGTGACATAAAGGTATTTGTGTAACTAAACATAAACAAACATAAAATATCATATAAAAGGCAAAAAATTATACCACTGTATAGAGCACTTACCATGAATGGAACTTGCAGGATAGGAAGTTGCTCTGGGTGAGTAAGTGGTGAGTGTTAAGTGAATGAAAAAGATCTAGGACATTACTATACACTACTACAAACTTTACCAACTGTATACTTGGGCAACATTAAATTCATTAATATTTTTCTTTCTCCAATGATGAATGGGATTTAATGTAACTTTTTTACTATATAGTTTTTAATTTTTTTTACTTTTTGATTCCTTTGGGGAAACACTCAGGTTAGCTTAAAACACAAAGAGATTGTTCTGCCATACACAAAAAAATTCTCTTTCATCACCTACTTATCCTATAAATATTTTTCTACTTTCATTTTTTTTAATTTTTAAGCTTTTTGTTAAGAACTAAGACACAAATATACATACCCACCTAAATCTAAACAAAGGGAGGACCATCAATATTGCTGCCTTGTATCCTGCATCTCATTTCACTGCAAGGTGGAGGATCTTTCAGGGCAAAGACTTGGATAGAGATGTGATCTCCTGTGATAATAATGTCTTTTTTCTGGAGTGTTTCCTGAAGGCCTTGCATGACTCTTGAGCAAATAACTCTCTTTACAGAACTATGTCCATGGAGTTTATTTCTTCTATTTCTTTTTCTTCTATCATAGAATTGTTTGTATATAAATAATGCACCGTGAACATTCCTCTCTATTAACAAAAATCTTTCAGTGTTAGGGTTTATGTTTTCAGACCTTTTAAGGAGATTGTTAAGGTCTGCAGAAGCTTCTGCTAAACACTTCACTGTAAAATTTTCAACTTTATTGAAAATTCTTTTCCTCCTCCAGTTTTCTTTTCTCTTGCCTCTTCTTCGGCCATGCATAAATGTTCCAGTTCCAACAACTGCTTATTAGTTGATTCCTTAGAAACTGCTTCTAAGAGTTCATCCTCACCAAGGTAAAAACTGTTTTCCAGGTCAGCCACAACCTTGTGGATTTCTATAGGGTCTTCAGCCTTGGCAAATTCTTCAAAATCTCAGACAAACCTACATGACTTCTTCTTCTTCCAGGTAGCACCCATACACTCTTTGGTGACATTATCCCAAGCCTAAGCAAGGTTCTCGGTATAGTCACAGATGTTATGACTTCTGGAATTGCATCAGTATCTTCAGTTGAATCTGAGCAAAGTTCCTCTCAGGCAACAGGAGATGATCTTTCTTAACTTTGCTGTGCTTAGTTACCCGGGAGAACAATGATATTTATTAATTGAAATATATCTTAAAATATTTGTCCGTGTGCTGAACAGAAGTCAGTGCTCCATATTTCCACCTGATTCCATTCCCTAGATTGGAAACCTCTGAAGAGCAACAGCCCTTTCTTCTACTTTATAATCTCAGCAAGTAGCCTGGTGCTCTATAAAAAATAGCAAGTGGTTAATAAGTGTTAAATAATTATGGCTATGAAAGTCCTTACCTGCCTATTGAATTGCTCACTGCTATCAAACTGTGTTTGCCTGGCTTCCTTTCTTTCTCAACTTAGACTCTTTTAAGCCTCTTTTAAACTTGATCTTCTGTAGGAACAGGTGCCATTGCATGCACATGCTTTCTCTTCCAAATCCTCACTATCATCTCAGGAAGAAAATAACTGAAATAGTTCCCAGGAGACCTAACAGGTGGTCAGTAAGGGGAAACCACTGACTAGGGGACCTGCAGAGCTCCCCAACCTGAGCATGAATTAGAGACATATTTTTTATTCAAAATCACTAGAATGTTGACTTTCTTTTTTTTTAAGCTTTAAGGATTAGATTTTTATTAATTCCAAATTTTCTAGTAGAAAAAGTCTTTAAGAAAATAAAAATGAATTTGTTTTATCAATATGTTGGTGTCATGCTTATTTTCTCTTGAAGGTGACAGTTTGAGATGCAGAAGAAGTCTAACTTCTAGTTCTTTTCTTTTCTTTCTTTTTTTTTTCATTCTTTAAATCACATCAGTAAATGGCTGTTGGGATGCTTCCACCTCCCCAACACCCCCTCCAGTCACTCAGACCCCTCTCTCTTTGTTGATCTGTGATAAGTCCATTAGTGTCTTTTTTCCCCCTGTGAATGCTCGACTTTCATCTCTAAAGGATGCCAGTAGGTCATTTCCAAAGATAGGAAAATGTTCCAACATACTTATTACTTGTCCCCTGCTAGCCTGTCTGCCTGCCTAGCTTTGTCTCTTCATTCAACAAACTTCTACTGAATACTGAGTAGCTGCTAAGTGCTGAATGCCAACCTGAGAGCACATGTAAGTTATTTGGGGCTGATGCCCAAGGCTAGTGGAGATAAGGAGCTGCAGATAATAAAGGGGCAAGGAAAAATGTGCTGCCATTTATTGAAACGCGCTTTGCACTTTGCCTGTGGTATCTCAGTGACTCCCCCATCCATCTACAGAAGAAACAGGGAGCAGTCTGCCCAGGTCATTGACCACAAGACACTGAAATCTAGCTACTAAGGAGGAAGCTTCTGCTCACATGGCTAAAGATGTTTGTGCTGGATATAAATGTGTTCAGTGAATGCAAGTCCTAATCATTTCACTTTCCACCTGCAGCTCCAGATTTCTCTCCCAGATTTTAATTGTTCACCCACCCTCCAGCTTTCAGACTTCAATCACCATCAAAACTAGCTCTGCCCCAAATATATCTTTTCCCCTAGTACTTACCAGTCACAGTCCCACAGCTCTTGGCCATGAGTTGTTTTTTTATAAAATTGCAAAATAAATAAAGGACACTTTGATGTTTTTCATCAAAGTGGCAACAGGTGGAAGAAAAGAATACAGGGTTCTGAGATGATGACAAGTCAAAGCAAAGGTGAGAGGTGACCTGCAGGATGTGTATGCTCAGGGGACAAGTCAAAGAAGGAGGCCCCCGAGTCTGCGAGTATGTCGAGCATAGTCGAAGATGCTCTCCCACCAACTGTTCAAGTAGAGAGCACTGGATTGAGCAGTTTTTTAGACAAATTCTCTCTGAAGGTGCCTAACTCACAAAGAAGGGACAAAATGAGTTTCTGGGCATCCCAAAACCCCCTCTCTGTCCCACCAATCCTTTTCTCTAGATACTAGATGAAGAGTCAAGTGGGACTCAAGTCCACTCCCTGCTCTACTTGTTAAACCATGTTCTGGGAGGCTACCAGGAAGACAGTGCTACTAGTTTGTTAAAATATTTTCTGAAGTCACAAGTTATTTGTGACAAAGCAAGGAATACAACACAAGATCTGAGAACATCTAATTCTTAAAATATTGGTTCTGACATATTCCAGGTAGAGTAATATGCAGTTTTAGTACTTGAACATCACAGAAATCAGGCCATGCCTTACAATCGATGTCAGATGACCAGACATTGCCTGCCTGGAGGTTCTTGATGGAATGACTGGACAAACAGAGGCATTGAGATTTTAGTCAACAAATCACCAGTAGAACTCTGGAGGAATAAAAAAGAGTTATAGTTGTCTTCTGTCAAACTTTCACTCATGATGCCTTCTATTAGAATTTTTTAAAATCTCACAAACCTCAAAATTTACAATGTGGCTTGACAGAAACTTCCCAAGACAACCATATAGGATTCTTTTAAGAAATATTGCATTCTCCAACACTCTCCATGGCCCAGTTGTCAATATTGTGTAAAAAAATACATCAACAACTGAGGAGAATAATGCTTCCAAAGAGGTCAACTATTCAGTAAACAAAGTCTTGGCAACACTTTAATGTATTTTGTTTTCATGTTTCTTTCTATACAGACAAGAGAGCATATAATTAAAATGATAGCTACATAAATATAAGATGTAAATGCTACAGCAGCTGAAAACAATTAAATTGTCTAGGGTAATCTATTCTTACCCCTTCCTGAGCTTGGTCAACCCAGGCTGTCTTCCTGTTCTATCTCCTTTTATTTCTGATCTTTCATTTACCTTTTCTTAAATAAACTTTCCTCTATCACCCAAAAATGAAAAATAAAAAGGAAATAAAATGTTTATAGGCAGAAAATAGATGAACAAATGATGGCATATTCATATAATTGAATACTACTCAGAACTCAAAATGCACTGCTAAACATGAAACCACACAGGTTAATTTAAAAAGCATGCTAAGTGGAAGAAATCAGATACAAGAGTATATACTATCTAATTCCACTTATGTGAATTCCAAGAACAGCTCAAATTATTAAAATTGATCTATTGTGCTAGAAAAATTAGCCTTTGGGGATAGAAACTGGAATAGCGATCATTATAGAACACAGAAAATAACCAAAAAGGGCAGGAGGGAACTTTCCATTGTGGTAGAAATAAAGAGGAGATAGCCAAATTCAGTTGATTATATTCATATTCCTGAGCACAGTTTTATGAAAACACAAACACACAGAGATTTTTCTTAAAAATCATGTCTATTATGTCTAAAATAGACTAATTCAGTATTAACTTAAGAAATCTTGATGTAATAAGAAGCATCATGTCATAGTTCAATTGGCAATGATTCTTGTCTAAGAGATACGTAAATTGATAGTTAAGCTGGAGGAATTTGAAATTTAAAGAAAAACAAGAGTGAAACCAGAAGACTTCTCCCACTACTCTGTTCCTGTTTCTTTACACTTTTTTGAGACACTATAGATATGGTGTCATTTCTGAGGGTTTTCTAGGTATAGGAATGCTGAAGGCTTTATAAATATCTTCTCAAATAATAGCACAAACACATAGGAGATATCATTATCATATCAGACTATTCAACGTTAAAAAAAATGTTGAAAAATATGTAACTCTTACCCAAGCATAGCTTGTATAATTTCCATTCTGAAATTAGTAGAGGATTAGAGAATGAGCCTTTCCCAGCCCAGATCAATGTTCTAGAACCCACAAGTAAATAAAAATGTGTCAAGCACCTACAATTTGGGCCGCAATGCAGAAGGTACCAAGGTTTAGAACATTCCTCTTTAAACACCTCAAGGAAGGATGCAGCACACCGTAGTATAAAAATAAGCTTTAGAATCACTCACAAGCAGGTTTTAATCTCTCAACTCTAACTCTTGCTATCTGTGTGATTTTGAGCAAATAATTTAAGTTCTTGGAGCCTCAGTTTCTTCTTCTACAAAAAGAATGGAATTAATATTCTCTTTTACCTACTTCCAAAGATTGTATGAGGGGTAAATATGCTCACTCAATTATTCATTTATTCAACAAATATTTTACAAGGTGTCCACCTCAGATTAGACACTGTGTGTAAGATAAAACAAACACTACACTAAACTTTCTAGCAGAATACCAGATAGATACCAGACACTTTGGAGAAAATTCCTTTGGTTTTTAATATTCTGGACTTATTTTTCCTCCCCAATTAGCATCTAATTTTCCTTTTGGTGACTTTCATCCAATGCCAATCTAGGGTACTATGATTAGATGTACTGCCTTGCCCTGCCTTGGCCAGTGAGTAAGCAAGGTCTTCTGCCCACACTCTCTTAAATTTGAATCTTCAGCAGAGTGACAGATCATAAATAGTAGCTGTTCAAGCATTCTGCCCTTGCCAAAACTCTTCTACCTGGGAGCAAAGCTTGCAAGTTTCCTGGTTCCAGTCTTACCAGTATTTTGTTTGAGGTCATGTTATTCCAAAAACTCCCTTTTGCATAAGTGAGCCAGAAACAATGTTTGTCCTTGGCAACCAAATAAATCAGAAGATCAGTAAAGAAAACAAAAGTCAACTCCCTTTTTCCAAACATGTTCATCTAGTTAGAAGAATAGACAAGGTATAAAAAATGGAAATCAGTGACATAAAGAAAAAAGAAATGCTTAACCTTAACTGACAATGTCATTGGCTTTCACTGGTGGGAGATGGCCCTGACTATGGGATGGGCAGGGGATACACACTATCTCACCCAAAGTTTACAAGAACCTGTGGAGTCGGTAGTATCCGTGTCCCTTATCAATCAGAGAAGCAAAATAGCCTTTGTTACAGAATCAGCTACATCAATCCTGCAGCCTAGTGAAAAAATAACAATTCGGGGCCCCACGTTGAAAAGTTATTAAGAATTTTGAGATAGTGGCAGCAGAGCATTCCCCTGAGACCAGAATGCTCCAAGCACAACGTCCTCTCCCCAGGAAGGCACACAGTACGTACCCATAAGGTTGACCAGCTTGTTTAAGCTAGTAGGTGGTAGAACTGAGACTGGAACTCATGTTTGATCTGGAAGTTCATGGTCTCAATTCATAAATAACCCCAAATGACCCTACAAGAGGGAAGGCCTAGATCAGAATGATACCTATTCCAGATCTTTCAGATTGTCTAGGAACTGTCTTCAACCCATACCTCACAGAGCAGCTCGTCGTAGCATACATGTAGAAGGTTGATAGTAATGAGAACAGCAGAGGCTCACAGAGAAAAGCAGTTAACTAAGGACAGTAGTAATAAGCTTTGCTCTCCCCTGCTTTCCTCCCGGTGTTTAGTTTAGGCCCCCCTATAGTTTAGGTCCTATACTCTTTAGAGTAAGTTCAGAGGAGACCAAGCAAGGAACTACATACTAGTGTTTATTAAATTGTGAGTGATTAGCCTGGAGAACAGAAGAATCATGGTTGTTATCAGATCACTTCCCTGCTGAGATATAAGCTCTGTGAGAACCAGGATCTATCTTGCTCACCACAATACCCCAAGTGTCTGGCACAGTGCCGAGAACATAGTTAATGCTCAATGAATAGAAAATGAAGCAATTAATTAAACATTTTGCTGAACATCAAGTATAAGAGGGTTTAGAGATGTTTGTACAGCCTAAGGAAGAAAATCAGTTCAAATGGGGTAAATATATTTTAAACTCTTGAATGTAGCAAAACTTTGAAGCCCCCACCTGGAACAGGCTGGCAGGATCCAAGCAGAAAATGTACATATTTGAAAGAGCAAAATGTATCCTCCAAATAAAAATAATCAAAAATAAAAATTCAAAAAAATAGAATTTAAGGTAAAGATGATGGCAAGAATACTTTCTAAATGCATTCCCTAAAGCTTGAGCCAATAGCAACAAGTTCCCTCTCCCAGTGCACTTCCAACTTCTGGGTAGTAGGTACTTGGGGTCTCTGGGAGAACAGCTCCCAGGGAAGTTAGTTCAGAGCAATGCTGTCCTTTAGACCTCCTACTAATCTTCAATGTTTGTGACTCTATTATTTGCATATTCTATCTAATGCAAATATTTGGGTTAGGTTAATTTCAATGATCCCCTCTAAGGCAAATTAATTGAAATGAATTTCTGTGTGTAGCCAAACCACTGCTCACTTTTTCTACTCCACAGGCATTTTCCAACACTAACTGGTACGATTATTTGAAACACATTGTCATTCAATTCTGATTAAATGTGAAGTTGTGGAGGTTTCAGAGGGTTCTTTGTTTTGTTTTCTTTTTTGTTTTGGGTTTAGATACTATAAATATAATGTCAAGCCCCACTGGACAGTCCTAGATGTGGGATTCACCCTGCTTACAGACATCTGTGGGGGGAGAAATCTGAGTAAATCTGTCTAAACAGTAATGATGAATTACATTACTTCATAGCAGTGTTAACCTTAGGAGGCAAAAGTCCAGATAGGTTGAAGAATGGAAAATGAGGACATAAGGGGGAAACAATTCCATTAGCTCTAATCAAAGGAAAAGGCCAAAAGGGGATTAAAATCTACAGTATGCTCAAAAAGGGCATAGACTAAACCACTCCAGCTTTTCAGAGAAAAGATTAAATATTGCCAGTTTCTTATTTCTTTCATCAAAGGAGTTTATTAATTTGCACTTAAGACTGTAGATGCCTCAGCTAACGAGTGTTTTTAAAATGAGTCATAGGCACATTTTAAACAAAGGAAAAGCAATCCACAAGTTTTGTTCTGAATATTTGTCTAATATATTTTATATCTTTATTTAGACTAAGGAACTTAAACCTGGGCCCCCAAATATTCCCTTTTTATATAGAATTCAGAGGGTCACTATAATTTTATTATAACTTTAAAGTGTATTTCTTGCCCATGATTTTTTTTTTTCTATTGAAATGATTCACATCTATTTAAGATTGTTGAAGAGGGTCTTTGACTACACTTCTGGAAAAACAATATTAAGAAATCTCTGATCAACTTCCTCATTTTAAGGTCACTTTTAGATATTTAGATAATTAATATGTTAATGCTATTAACTGCTGAGATAAGTGCTAAACACTGTTTAAAATATTATTACTAAATGCTACTTTACTTTCTAAGAAGTAGATAAAATCGGTTGCCCTTTCCCTTCTTTCTTGCAGGGAATAGACTCAGAGTTAAATGAGTATTGAACACTTGTATTGAATACATGTATTGAACACTTGGGGTGTGCTGATTGTTTTTACATGTTATTTAATCTTGCAGCAATCCTATAAGGTAAATTTATTTTCTGCCTGTTTTATCAGTGACTAAATAACCAAAGAAGTGAAGTACCTTGTTTAAGAGTATTTGGAGAAAGATGTAAACCATGGATGTGCATTGAAGTCTAATTCCAAATCTACTTTTACTTGGACCCACAGTGCTTGTGCATGCCACGTGCATGCTCAGCCTGAGTGGTGGAGTAGCCATTCAACAGAGGCTCCCATAGCATCTACTGCCTAGCTGATCTCACTTCTAAGCAGAGCTCAGTCACTCCGGCTTCCTTTCCACCAACGCACACCTTCAAAAAATGAAATGTGTTTCACCAAATAGGATTAATAGAAAAAAAAAATCTTACAACTTCCCCCTATGGAAATTGTTCCCAGACCATCTAAGTGTTTACAAATATATGTGTGTGTGTTTCCTGGAAAACTATCAGGAGATTCATCCTACCCCTCTTTTGCAACTCATGGGAACTCCATTACCAGGACAGGGATGAGTCTTCTGGATGCAGATAAAGAAAGAGAACAGTTAGGGGCTGATAAGTCAACAAAAGAGGATGCCCTTTTCCCCATACTTTGGATCCTTCAGGGCTTTCTCCCTGCAGAATTTTCTATTCAAGAAACCCCTCTGATTAGACCTTTGGTCTCTAGTGCTTGCTGTCCACATGCACTACAGCTGTAGAATTACCAACAAGGAAGGAGGCATAGAATCTCTCACTCATCATTCATACAGCTTTTAATTTACCTGTTTGTCATAATCCAGACACTTCTGAGGTGAAATAGGTATAGGTTCTCATGAGTGTTAGGGATGTTATGTGTGAAGAATTAATTACCACTGTGTGATAATGCATTTCCTGCAATCCTGGGAGGTCCAGTTTTCCTTCAGACCCACCATGTTAAAGGTTCAGGAGTTTTCTTCAGATCAATATTGCTTTTTTCTGAGTCCCTTCTCTGAGTTACTGTCATGGCAAACAGGGAACATGCTGAGCTGCCTCTTACCTCTTACCTCTCACCTAGGCGATTCCATGGTTAACAACTGCATCAGAAACATCTGGTGCCGCCCAGAATGTGGGTCTGCACTGATCTAGTAATCTGCTGGAATGAATTTCTTCCTTTCACATCATTTGTGATTCCAAGTTGATAGTAATAATAACTAGTATTATATTATAACACCTCACCTGCGAATAGAGTCACATCATTTACAAAACTTTCTCTGAGTTAGAAAACAAGGATGAGTACAATTTGCACATCAGGAAAACAGCACCAGGAAGATTGTAGAATGTAAATCATAAGCTATGACTTGAAAATAGGACCCTTAATATAGGCACACTTTGTTTCTTCCATACAAATATTTCTCTTAAATGAATTACATCAAACTATGATTGAGACCTTTAGAAAGTCTGAAAACCCAATATTCAGGATAGTCTAACAACATAATCTTCCCCACTAACAGTGCCAGTATTTCCAAAGGAAAAAATGCCATGTCAGTTCTTTAGTCAACATAATATGTAAAAACCACAAGCTTTGCTAAGCACCACCCAGAATAAAAGATGAAGGTGGTGATAACTTGCTGTGGTTTGAAAGTTATAGGAGAGTGCTCTATCTTGTTTTAGACAGGGGCTACACCAGCCTGCATTCTCACCAATAGTGCTATGGAAAACATTGTGGATACTTCTCAAGAAAATAAAAATGGAAATTCCACTTGACCCAGCAATATTGCTATTAGATATTTATCCAAATAATATGAAAAATCTAATATGAAAAGATACATTTACAAATATTTACATAGCAGTGGGGTTTACAATTGCCATTTCCCAGTGGCCTTTGACATGTGAATAGATAGAAAAACCATGGAGTATATATTCTATGGAATATTACACAGTTGAGAAGAAAGATGAAATGGTGGCATTTGGGACAAAACAGACAGTTTTTGAGGTGACTGTTGATTGAAATCAGCTAGAAAGTAAAAAAAAAAAACAGACTATTTCAAATAGTCTCACTTATTACAGAATGGAAAAAAAAAAAACAAATAATTATGTACAAACAATGGGAAAAAATAAAAATTTGAACATGACAGAAAGAAGAAAATGGTTAACAGAGGGAATTGGGGAAAGGGTGTAGGAAATAAGGAAGGGAAGATAGAGGGAGTGTGGGCATAAGTGGTTTGGTAGAGGGAATTAAAAAAGGAAGAAAGTGTAGGATAGAATCTTCTTTTGAATACTCCCTCTGTCACAGAGACCAAGGTTCCAGTGCTTTCCCATTGGTGCCTTTGCCATCTTCAATCCTAAAAAGATTATTAGCCAAAGGTGATATCTAGTGTAAGTCTCATTAAGAAATATTATTAAAAACTTTAGAAAATTGTTAGTTTTATGTTCTTTCAATATCATGCTTAAACATTATTTAATAGGCCTGTTGTTTTGCACATTATTTACTATTGTTAATTGTAGGTTCTTTCCAGCACAAATCAAATTCTTTTTGTTTGCAAGAAAATAACCCCAATGATAACGGTTTTATTGCTCTGTGGAATATAAACCAGTTTTGTGTTTGACCTAATCAAGTCTTAGTTCAACATTTTTCTTTATTCCTATAAATATATTTTTAAATGATCTTTGCTAACTTGGTGGTTCTTTTATTAACTAACTAGATAACCTTGTGCATGTGCTCATTTATTTATAATTTATAATTTTTTAATTTAATAATTTTATAAATCTATAATATAAATTATAGAATTTATAATTTGTAATTATACTTTTTTCTATTTTCTTCTATAAAATTATTTATAATTTTTAAAGAATTATACTTTAAGATCTCTAATTTTTTAATACTTAAGTAAGAGTTTTCCAATTATTATAGCAACCTAGCAAATTATCCTATAATGAGTGGTATAAAACAGCAGTCATTTAATTTACTCACAGTGTTGTGGTTCAGACTCTTAAAAGGTTTTACTGTGAAGTTTTTGCCTGGGGTCTCTCACATGGTTCCATTCAGATCTCTGCTAAGGCAATAGGTGTCTAAAGGTTTGATTAGACTCCATATTAAAGATGGTTAATTCATGTGACCAGTAGATGCTGACTTCTGGCAGGAAGTTCACCTGGGGTCATTCCTTGTCCAGAGCCTCTACAGTATAGTGCTCTTCTCCAGTTAGGCTTCTTAAATGGCAGCTGATATCCCCCAATGTAAGCATCCAGTGAAAACCAAATAGAGCTGTCTGGCTTTTACTGACCTAGTCTGGGAAGTCACTGATAGTATTTCTGCTGTACTCACTGGTTAAAACTAGTCCAGAGGAGAAAATACAGTCTCTACATCATCGTGGGTGGAGTACTGAAGAATTTTCAGACTATGTTTTAAACAATCACACTAGGAACTACTTTGACTCTCCTAGTCAGAAAGCACCACTAACTGAAAAGGAGACTGGAGAGGCTCTATCTCTATATAATGAAAAACTTGGTTTTAGATAGGCTTAATTTATGATGTAAGGAGATATACAAGTCAAAGTACCCTTTGGCATTTGGCGATAAGTAATTTCTTCAGTGACTGTATGTTGGGCACCATCTAAGTGTCATCCTCTAGGTAGGTACCTAAGAGAGATTTGGCAAGACTTGTACAGTCAACAACACAGTTGATACTAGCCATCAGGATTTAAACTTCAAGAGAAAAAAAAAAGAATGCTAAGAATTCATATTCAAAGCAAAGGAGAAAGAGGAAGAGTGTGTAAATCAGACAGGGAATGATCAGAATTTTAAATTATCTGAGTAGATGGATGCATGTTTTTTTTAAAAAAAACATTTTTTGTAAAATACCATAAAAGCCAGTGGAGTGAACTTCCTTTGATCTGGAAAGGATTTGTTCACTAGGCTCCTTTTCAGTTATGCAGGCCGAAGCAGATGGGCACCCAGCAGCTGGAAGGAATTCTGTAAAAAAGCTTTTACTTTGTGGTTTTGGGAGACTGCACCTCCCTTGATTTTGAATAAGGATCAGTCACTTAGGTGAAAGCAGAAAAATTTGCACAAAGATTCAGAAGTCAAAGATATTTGAACTTTACTTTGTATGCTCTAACTTTATCACATGCTTTTCAATGACTAGAGATGACCCTAACTAAAGGTTCCCATAAAAGGAAATTTCTGAACCAATTGTCCAAGTTTATTGTCAACTTTCAGGTGATGCAAAGGGAGGGTCATTTTAATTAAGTGTGTGTTCTATTATTCTTTTGGTGAGAACACTTTGAGGATAGCTGGGTGCACAAATGTGGAGGAACTAGGGTCAATCAGAATACTGGGGAAATAGCATTGTCTTTTCTTAAAAAAATAACTTCTGTATCTCTGAAAGAATCTAAAATAGCATGAATGTCCCTGAAGGAGGCAGTAAGGGTGAATATGACCAGGGCAGGACATCTGTGATAAGGACCCCATGGAACAATACCAGAAGGTCCACGGCTTCAGAAAGCAGAGGTACTCACAGGTCAACTACACTTACCTACTTTCCCTTTGAGAAGTATTAAAGGAAATAAGGGGTTTTAGACTAGGAAAACAACTCAAAAAGAAGAAGCAAGCAGAGAGAGGGTTCTTTATTGCATATTAACTATTCATATAAGTGTGGGTTAATTTCTGGGTTCTCAATCTTATTTCATTGGTATGTATGTCTATATTTGGTCCAATAGCATGCTATTTTATTATTATATTTGTGGCATAGTTTGAAGTCTGACAGAAAATAATGAAAGAAGAAAATTCTCTTTAACAAATGCTGATTGAAAAACTGGACAGTTACATGCAGAAAAATGAAAATGGACAACCATATCACATATACACACACAAAAAAATAACAAAATGGATTAGAAACTTGGATGTGAGCCAGAAACCATAAAATACATAGAAGAAAACAAACACATCAATGGCTTTAGGGATATCTTTTAAGACTTGACTCCAACAGTAAGAAATATTAAATAAGTGGACTACATCAAACTAAAAAGTGTTTGTGCAGTAAAAGAAACTATTATTTAAAAAAGGACACCCTCCTTAGTTGGAGAAAATATTTGTACATTGTACATCTAACTAGGGGTTAATATCCAAAACCAACAAAGAACTCAAGAAACTCAACAACACCAACAACAACAACTCAACAGCAACAATAAAAAAATAAGCCAAAGACTTAAATAGACACTTTTCCAAAGAATACATACACATAGCCAACAGGCACATGAAAACATTTCCACATCACTTATCATCAGGGAAATGCAAATTAAAACCTCACTAAGATACCACCTCACTCCAGTGAGAATAACCCATATCCAAAATACCAGAAACATCAAATGTTGGCAAGGATATGAGAAAAAGGAATCCTTGTACACATGCACTGTTTGTGGGAATGTAGACTGGTTCAGTTCATGTGGAAAACAGTATGGTGTTTCCTTAAAATATTAAAAATAGGTAGACCATATAATCTAGCAATTGCACTTGTAGGTATCTACTGGGAGAATACATAATCACTAATATGAAGAGATATGTGCAATTCTATGTTCATTGCAGCACTAGTTACGATAGTCAAATTATGGGACTAACTTAAGTGCCTACCAACAGAGAAGTGAACTAAGAAAATGTATATGTACACACAATGAAGCCACCTGACTTTGAAATCTCATTGTTAAGTGAACTCTGAACAATGCATGAAGAGCTATTGTTTAAGATAAGGAAGGAAAAGGTGCTGCAAAAGACATCATCACAGCCCAAGGGCAAGTGCTGACAATCCTTGTCGCAGCGCAGCTGGGACTTTGACAGAGGGGACAGTTACAAACCTCATTTCCAGGACCAGTTATTAACCTTATTAACCTGATCCCTGATTAGCAGCAGTGGTTGACTTTGTTTGCTTATTTTTACTCTCCGCACTCTGCCCAACTCTCCAATGAGGGAATGTTGCCAAGGGAAAAATGACATGAAGGTAGGGGCAATCTGACAAAATCAAGGATTTGAAAGGGAGTGTTCATTATTGTGGGGATCTCACCTTTTTTCCTTTTTTCTCTGTCTTACTCTTTCCCTCCTGCTTCTCTTCTCTCCATGATAATCATAAAGCCCAGATTTCCTCATATTCCCACCTTTGTCATCTTGGGAGCATTTCCCCATTCACAGATGTTCCACCAACAACGGTTCTCTGGTTGAGTTGTTCGGAGAAGCCCAGCACACAGTTCACCAGGCAGAGAGTTTTGAAAAATCTTGGGGTAAAGGCACAAAGCTTTTCACACTGTTCAGTCTGTGGTTTCCTAATCTTTTTTGCTCACAATTGAAATCATAATTTTTTAAAATAAGATATCAATGTCCCTCAGCACTGGAACTTCAAGGGATCTGAATCAGGGCATTCCAGGAAGAAGAAAGAAACATAAAGACCAGAAGTGTGATGGGATGGGGTATTGTTGGAAGGGTACTGGGGGAGAAATAGTAATGAAATGTGTTGTGGCAACTGCACATAGTAAAGAAGAGGGTCAGAGAAAAATGTATATTATCAGGAATCAGATTCATGGGGGCACCTATGAATGCTGCCATAGGGGGTGGGGGTGAAACTAATTACATTGCCTGGCTCACTGCTAAGCCACCTATGCTCCTCTACATCTGGACTTGAGCTGGACGATTGTGAAAGATGTCCCTGGTAGTGACATTAAAAAGAAAACTTGAGTTGTAAGTCAAATATTTGAATTGTATTTTCTTTAATGGCAGCTGCCGCTGGCACATCATGGTGCACATAGAAAATCAGTGTGTGTAATTTTGGTTTTGCATAGCACTGGAATAAACAAAGGAGGGTACTTGGGCCCAAACAGGGAAAGTCAGTATGGCAAGCATCGCACATACATCACTTGCAATAAAGCAGTGTCGCTATTGCAGGTTGAGGTACTATTTGAAGTGATAGGAGTAATGGAGCAGCTTTAAGCAGATAAGTGACTCAGTGAGGTTAGCATAAAAGGCTCAGGTGGGCTATAATGGAGATCCAGAAGGAGGCCAGAAGCGACTGATCTTCCTACTTCCATAAACTTGCCTGCTTCTCTCATCATAGGACCTTGTGCATGTGTTTTCCTTCTGCCTAAAGTAGCTTCCTCCAACTTCTCTGCTGTTCACCTTGGTATTGCTTACTTAACTTTCACATCAGAGCTCAAATATCACCTTTTCAAAGAGATTGTCCCTAATCCCTCAGTCTCCTTCCTATGAGAAGGTCAGGTTCCCTTTCTCATATCTTCATATGGCTTTCTCTATGCCACAAAATTAATTGATAGCTTTGTGTTTGTGTTATTACCTGGCCTATTTCTAACCAGGCTATATACTTGTTACACTGCTTCTTCCCCACAAGGAATTCCCACCCCTCACATCTCCACAGGCTCAAATCAAACTCTTCCTTCCAGGTCCATCTTGAATCTATTCCCGCCAACCTCCCCAGCTGGAAATACTTTTACTTGGATTCTCTGACTATCAGTACACATGGTGTCTGGACATCTCTGATGGCTTTCTGGAAAAGACATTTAGGGATTTCCTGCTTACCACTGTTGTTTTTGAGGATTTGCCTTTCTTTTCCCTCAACTTCATTCATGTAACTACTGCAGGACCAGCCTGTCAATCTAGTATGACTCTATCTGAGCTCCAGTTCCAGCGGGAAGAGCTGGATATGTGAACTCTGAACCAATGAGTACCAATTTCTTAGAACTTTAGTCCTAAGTTTTAAAGAGTTGTATAAATTTGTCTTACAGAGTTGAAGCTCCAAGATCTAGCAGTCTGGATTTGTCAAGGCCCAGAAAAGCAGTGATAAGATTATGTTTCAACACATTGCAGTTACTGGTTCCAATGTTTCCTGAGTTCCATGGTCAGCGCCAGCCTTCACCTTGGAGCTGTGAGCTATCCACGGAGACATCCAATAAATTCCATACTTGTTTAATTTGGTTTGGGATGGGTTTCTGTCATTCTGTCACCAAGACTTCAAACTGATGAATATGTATTGATCACTTTTGAGAGCATTTTGAGACTATAGATTTTGGTATCAGACTTGGGTTTAAGGCCAATTCCATTTTTTTTTAAAAACAGTAATTGTGACTGCATTACTTGGAGCCTTATACATCACAGGGAGATAATAATATTTATTTGAAACAGTTATTATCACATGGTACAATGAATAATGGATGAAAGAGTCTGACATAGTATCTGGCTTCCCGCAGGCACTTGTTGTTCCTTGATTCACTAAATCTAAGATACCATCAATTGTATAGCATCATGATTTCATGTATCATTGGGAAAGGAAGAACTGATTAATCTATGACATGGAATTGATTATATGATACATTCTGATTTTAAAGCATTAAACTATGAAAAAAAGTATACCTAGAGCTGATGAAATACAGGATATTTATTTATATTTATAATAAATACAGGATATTTATTTATTATTAATGTTAGGTACTAGTGATATAGGAGTAAAAAGACTAACATTGCCCCTCAAAGTGCTAAGAGCTCACAATGAATTTATTTCAGGTTTTCTAAAGAAGAGAGAATGACCTTAGATTGTGAGTTCATTGCTTGGAAAGATGATTAGGACCAAGAGGCAGAGCAGCAGAGAAATACTAGACTTTAATCCTCTTATATGTTGTTAGATCCTATAGCAGTTATATTTTCATGCTCTGCATACAATCCAAAACAAATTGTCTGCTTACAATTAAAATCCTGCTGAGTTTCCAAGAGTCCAGCCCCCAGGGAGCTATTTGAACACCATGTCTTATCCACAATGACGCAATTCTACTTTTAAGGGACAACTAAGGGGTTTCCTTGTAGTGAGGCCAAACTTTCTCCAAAATATATGAAGGAAGTGCCTGGCAAAGAAAATGTTTGTGGCTAGTTTTCATACTGTCACTTAAGAATAATTTCCAAGCAGGACTAGTTTTTTTTTCTTAAATCAAATTTGGAAGGCCTGTACTTTATAGCCTTTGCAGCCTTTTTGTAGGATGGATAAAGTCTCCTAGGAAACTTAGTGTAACAGTAACCAAATGTCCTTGTTAAGCAGTCATTTATTGGTCTATTAAATTTGATCTGAACTGTGATATTTTGTGGTTAATCTTTGCTCCAACACAAATTGCTCAGTATGGACTTATTAAGGCATCTACCCCACTGGAGACAGCTTCAGCATCATCGTAGAAAAGGCAATGTGCTTGCGTATTTCTGTACAACTCTACCAAGATGGGAGATCTGAAAAGAACATATTCTTAGTCCCATTTGCTTAAGACTTAAAAGTGATGTTAGAGATAGTTCATTCCAATTGCCCCACTACAGAAGAAGTGGGGAACAACAATAATTTCTTACTAAATTGTTAGTATAGGTGAGACACTGTCTTGGACTCTAGTGCACAAAGATAGGTAAGATATTTTCTTGGCCCTCTAGGTGCACAGAGTCCAGCAGGGCAGAGAGGGCAGTAAATAGAGTGGTGAGGATAAAGGGATTTCCTTACCACCCAAATTAGTGCAGCAGCTGGGAAAGAAAAAAATGCATTTATTAGGAAGACTGTCAGTGTTCCCAAAGAAAACAGAATTCATACATATCATTTAAGTGAGAAATTGTGGTGAGTAGATCTACTTACAAAGTGTGAGCAGAGCTGATCTGGGGACTTCCCAGCATGTCCACATGTTCTTTTGTCTTTCACCCTTTGGGTGAAAGAGGAAAAATAATGTATTAGTACAGTAAAAAACTAAAGCTTTGGGGAATCAGCCTCTAAGTCTCCTAACAACTTTTGTTAGGAAGATGGTACCAAAGCAAAGATGAACAAGGAAGAGAGATAGAATCTCTCTGCTCCCTCTCTAACTGAATTCAACTGGAAACCAGATAGCAAATATGATGCAACCTGACAGTCAACCTCTGAAAGCATAGAGCAGGTCAAATAATGGCCAAAAAAGGATCTGGAGGAGAGGGAAATGGAGATTAACCAATGCATCTAGTATTTATAATTGTTTAAAGCTGTCGAGGTATGTGTGCCCATATCCACCTTTCATTCATTTAGTAGATACTTAACAAGTACCTGCTAGAGAGAGATGGTATACTTGGCTTTAGAGATGAAAGAATAAATAAAATAAATATTGCATTCACTCGGAAGAGATTTTCAAAGAGAAAAAGATTAATAAAGTCAATAATCCATAAAGCATAATGAATACACTGAGAAGTCAGGATGCTAAGGTTTGTATCATCTGGGGAAGAAGCTAACCAAACCTAGGGTCCACAGAATAGTCCCAAGAAACTGAGACAACAGAGAGATTATAAGTCTGCCACCTGGAGGAGCAAGTGGCAGACTAATGAGTTGTTAAGAGAACACAGGTGCAAAGGCCCAGAGGCAATGTTGGGTGTTCAGTTCCAGAATCTGAAAGGAACTCAGTGTATTTGGAACTTGTACCATGAACGGGAAGTGCTGAGAGATGAGGCTGGAGTGACAGGGTCAGATTGTTTGGGATCACACACACTCTTCAAATTTTGATCATAAAGATAATGAGGAATCATCCACAAGCTTTAATTAGGTTGTTCTCAGGTATTAAAGGTATTTCAGGTTGTTGTTTTTTTTTTTTTCCCTCAATCATCCTCAAGTGAAGGTTTATGAGCATAATAATACTTCAGATGTATGCTAAGGGCAGTAGAACCCAGTCAACTGACAGCAGTTAAGAATGGTGTTCAGGTGGAGGTTAGAGCTTATACAAAGGTACATAGAAAAGAGAAATCAGAACAAGGTCCAGGAACATGAAGTAGTCTGTTTGTGACATGAGAGTGAGTGGGGTGGGTGAGAGATCACTCATTTATTATACTTATCATCCCATATTGTGAATTTTGGAGACCTCCAATCTTCTTGTTATCCTTAGAGTATATGTTTTCATTTCTCTATGTCATACCTGGTATTGGAATTTCTGGACCCAGGGATAGGTAAATGTTTAACTTTAATAAAGATCCTTCCATGTGTCCTTACTTGTGTTACTTCCTTTCCCTGAAATTCCCTCTTCCACCACATATTTAAGAAAGAGACAGGATAGTCGTTGTAGAAATTACAGATGGCGTGACAGGGAAAGATAAGATAGTCAGTAGTTGGCAAAGTTGAAATTGGATTGTGCCACAGAAACAGGACTCAGTATGCAGAGCCATCCCAAAGAAGTGACTGTGAATTCAAAATGCAATCTGAAAAACAAGGAGCACACAAGAGCATATCAATTTTCAGTGGCTTGTCTGGTCATTTTCAGAGTTGTCTCATACTTGCCTTAAAAGTGCAAGACATGGGGTTTGTTGCCTAACCAAATGATTAACATCCAATAACAACTGAACAAATGGTTCTTCACTAAGTGGTTCACCACGATCTCTCACACACTGATGACTAACAAGTTGACTGCTATTCATCAGTTGAGAGGAATTTTGTGAAGCTGTATGTAGAACCTTCAAAATGTAGATGTTCTTTAATCCAGAAATTTTATTAACCATAATAAAGTCTGAAAAAAGAAAGTCATGAACTTGCAAAACCTGTATGGTGTCAACTACATATAAAAAATTCAAAAATGAAGAGGAAAAGTAAATATGCCTGAATGTAAATTGTGGGGATCTCATCAAAGGCAAGTAATAGATTTGTTACCTGTTTTTGTTATTTTCTTGTTTGATTTCAGACCCAATGATCATTTCCCATAACCTTCTTGTATTTCAGGGAGATAAACTCTGCAATCATATTTGGCCAGTGGAAGCACTAGACTAAGACTGGAGGTGGAAAGAGGAAGAAGACAAGGTGTTTCTCTACCCTTCTCTACTTGTTCAGCAGGATTTCCAGAGTAGCTGGGAGGGGACATAGTTCAGAGCTAGAGCAAGTGACCACAGTGTGACTGAGTTTTCAAGGGTTTCATCTCACAGTCCCTTACTCTATGCTGTGGCTTTGTTTATGAGAACACTGCTTCTTTCCTAGTTCTGCCATCCTCTCAACTGGTAAATGGCAGTCTATAGACTAGTCACTAGTGTGTGAGAGAGCACGGGGAACCATTTAGTGAAGAACCCTTTATTCAGGTATAATTGAATGTTAATGAAGAACAAATCATTTGCTTAGGCAACAACCCCCATGTCTTGCAGTTTTAAGGCAAGTACATGACAACTCTGAAGATAGCTAAACAAGCCATTGAAAATAAACATTTTATATATTCCTTAAAGGTGACAGTGGGTTCTTGCTAAATGCTGTGTTGCTTTTTCATTCTCTGTTTATACCTTTAGGTCTATCAAGTATCTCATATTAAATTCTCTCTACTTAATTACTTAGTTTGAATTTCTTATTTTCTACTGAACTTTGACCTGAATTTATTTCTTTATTGTATTTTTCAACATTTTAGAATTTTGCTCGACTGTTCCTAGATGGCTTCCAGTTTTACCCAAGATGCTAGAAAATGAATTGAACATAATTTAGTAAAAATATTGGGTGTCTACTCTGGCCTTGTTCAAAGTTGTCTATGAATTAGTCACAATGATTATGCTAGAAGCTGTAATACAAAAGCTACAGAAGATGCTGTGGTTGGACTGAGGTGCTTTTAAATTCTTTACTGATCTGGGACTCTCATATTTCTGAACCACAAAGAGCAGAGTATTTCAGTGAGGAAGTGGCACACAGAATACATGCATTATTTAGCAGAAAAGATAGAAATAATTTGCTTCAATTTGAGAATCAGGTAGAAAAGGCAGACTTAAAATGTGGATATGTGGACTCTTGGAAAAAGGTCTAGATTCAAGAAAACCTGAGAGACAGAGAGCAAATCTGGTGTTTTTCTATCAATAGTTGAGATCTTTTGAGGGCAGAGTTGGCGATGGCAAATCTTCACTGGCACCCTTCCTGTCAGCACAGTCCTACATAAGGATCATAGGTATATTAAAGTGTGGTTGTATTTTTTTGCTTATTTTTAAGAAACTGGAGAAAGATAAACTCAACAGGCAAGTAAGCTGTGATCAGATTGCTGTTCCATCAGGAATAGAATCAGATTGAGTCTCTGTGCTTCCCAGTTTACATGTCTTTGGAATGAGTTCAGGAGTACTTTCTCTTTTCAAAAACAGTTATTTTCAACATCATCATGGTGCTGTCCAAAGAAAGTGAAATTTGGATTCAGAGTACATGAGTCTTGGTTTAGGTTCTCTTGGGCATGTGCATATAAGCACACATACACATTGGGTCATTTGAGCATAAACTTTATAGTCTCCCTGCCTCTAAAGTTGGAGATAATGCTTACCTGACAAAGTTGGTCTGTGAATTAAATTGGCGAATTTTCGTATTTTCATAGTTTCTCATCTCCTTGTGGAAAGAGTCCATATTTCTTAATGCGGCTGATGAAGCCTTTGTCGAACATCTTGTTTTCCATTCTCCTCTTAAATTACTCCTTTTAAAATGGCATATAATTTACTCCTATCTAAGGACTTAAGTATTTCAGTCCTAATTCCTTTACACAAGTGATTGTCTTTTCAGACAAAGTCTCTTTCTCCAAGATTGGGATAACATGGGGGAAAGCTCATGATCTGCATAGAAAACATCTTTTGAGAACTCAATTCTTTCTTCCTTGTTGAAGCCTTCCCTTGCTCATAAGCCTAATTAATTGCTCCCTCTTTGCTAATTCATTTCATCTGTGTAAACCTCCAACATAGTAAGGATAACTATTTCTGTATATACCTTTGCTAAAGGATTAAGAATTCCCATAGCATAAATCTTTCTGTTTTCAGTGACTCTAAACCATGAATAGTTCCATAGCAAGTGATGCATAAATGTAGGTTGAGTACATACATACAATTTCAAGAGTTAGGAAGGGAAACATTTCTGATTGTGCATCAGAAATGAGTGAAAATGAGGAAATATAGATTCTGACTCTGCTTGTCAGCTCAACCAGTGACCCATCTCTCTGGGCCTTGGTTTTCTCATCTTAGAGCAAGAATATAAGACCAGATGGTTTCTACGAGCCCTCTCAAGTATCTTCTGACCATTCTTCCCTTACAAAACACAGTAGAGATTTAGCTCTTTGGCTAAAGGCACATATGATGGCAGTTAAAACATCAAGACAAATTTCAAGGTAGAGACAGGCTTTGTTAGAGTGAAAAGGGTGTAGGATTACACAAGAAAATGTTGGTTCAAGTTTTCTCATTCTTAACAACTTTTTGGTTTTCCTCAGATAAGTCATTGGTTTCCTGAGAACTTACTCTCATTTGTAATTTGAGGGAGAACAAAGTCTTACCAAAATGCTTGTCTAGATTAAATTGGTTATGAATTTTAAAATTCCAACCTTCTCTACCAAAACTAGAATATTGCAGTTTTGATGTTTATATCTTCTCACCAATTTTAGACCTTAAAAGAGCTGCCTTGAAAACCAAAGGAGCTTTCTAAGATGATTTTTTGAAAGAGGCCACAGATGCTGCACTCCTGGGATCCTGTGCCCTATATTTTTTAGTCAAAGACTCTACATGCCTACCCTGCCAACTGCTTTGTTGCTTAACTGTAGCCCTCATCCACTGTAGCTTTGAAGTTTGACATGAATTAAATAGTCCCCAGCTTCTTCTTGAGATGGAAATTATTCAGTGGTGAATTGTCTCATAAACTGTGGTCAAACATACCATAAAACAAAAACAGTGAACAATGCAAGCTGTATAATAATTTCTCAGTGACTGAGACGGAGCAAGAGGGCTTCCAGAACTCAGAGATGTTGATATGTATCTGCTCAAATAAAGTACTGCTTTCTTCTTGACTATTTGGTGGGAATAAACTAAATGGTCAAATGTGGATTTCTATGTCTGTAGATGTATATATGTAAGGCCACAACCCACCTGATCTAACATCAATAAATATAAACTATTTCATAATGTTCTCTTAATAAAGAGGGTTGAGAAGTAAATGGTTTATCTGTTTCCCTTTACTACAGGCTTTTCTTGGACTCCATCTATTGACCTATAGTTGAACTTTCTGCTTAATACAGGAGAGAAAAGCAGCTTCCCAGTTGTCTACATGGGTTCATTTCTCCTGTCTTAGTTAAGGACTCTGAGGATTTGAGAAGCAGCCAGCCCAGTGGGTCTGAGAGTCACAGATCACCACCCTGGAAACTCCTGCTAAGACTGGAGATACTGTGGATTTATGCCAGAGAAGAAGGGTTCTGGGATCTTCCCAGAAACACACAGAAGAGCTGGACCCTTAGGAAAATGACTGGTTGAATTCTCCTCTCATCTCCCACCATATGCATTCTGCCAGACAAGTGGGAGAGGGCACAGGAGAAAATGAAAGGTATGAGAGCAATTTTACAGTTTGTCAAGATATGAATTTGTACAATAAATCTTTTCAGCATCATAGGATTAGGTTTCAAGTGTCATTTGGCAAATATTGCTATCTATTAGTGTCTGTGTTTAATATACAAAATATGAATAGTAAAGTATAATTCTGAAGGGCTCAGAACCTGAGATTGGAGAATCTGGAGTCAATTCCTGTTTCTGACATTTATTAACTTTGTGACTTTGGAAAAATTGCAAAAGCTTATTAATCTCCATTTTTCCCCATATTGTGGATGAGAAACAGGTGATTATAATTATCTTAGCACTCACCTGAGTGGAAACTGTAATGATGAATGGGCTACTCACTGTCAGGCTCTAAGGACAGTGCTCAGGCACAAGACTCTTTGACTACATATTAGTTGTTTAGTATTCTAAACAACTCCTTGTGTGCTTGTGTGCTTCTTAAGGACAGGATTATGGATTCATTCACTCACCAGGTATTTGCATTGTTCACTTGACATTGGAAATACAGAGATGGGTGACATACCCATGCTGTGTGATACCAAGGGCTCAGAGAATAGTCAAAACAAGTGGATACTTTTCTAAACATACCAAGGTAAGTGCTAGATGAGGTATCTGAAGGGTATTAAGGAAACCCAGAGTTTGAATGACCAGGTTCTGTCCAAGAATTTCTGCCAGAAATCAGTGAGAGCCACATGCCAGATTAACAAGCAAGACAGACCTTTCCAGAGGAAGTTTATGTATTCTCCTTGTTAGATACTTGCAAGTATTTCTGTGTGTGTCTAAATATAAAAATATAAAAGTTCCTAATTCCTTTCTCAGAGATATGATTTTAAATTTCCAGTTAGTTTTACTGATTTGTCAGTGTTTGTCTTGTATGTTTTCAGCCAATATTAGGGAAATACTGGTTTATGAGTTTATCTTTTTGACAGACATTAATCATCTGATATTCATTATTTCACTAGTGCTTTTTTCCCTTCATATTTGTTGGTTTATTACAAACATAGTACACCAACTTTATTCAACCTCTCTGCAGTTATTATATCTTGTTTCATCCACTTAGTTGTAATCTTTGGGCTGTTGTGTTTTGGTTCTATCTATCGTTTGAAACAAATAGCAAGGTGTCTTGAAGAATTCATTGTGATAAATTTTCACTTTAAATAGCTTAATTAAATAAATTTGTAATAAATTTAATTACTGCCTTTTGTGTATATTTCTATCATTATTTTATATTGTCTTTGCTTCTTACAGATGAACAGTATTTGGTGGTACTTGAAGCACCATCACTATCAGTCATAAATGCTGTCATTTTGTGGATCTGAATATGTGTTCATTTTTCTTACTCTTTATTATGAGCTTAACTTATTATGAACTTAACAGTGTCCCCCACCCCAGAACTTATATGTCAAAGTCCTGCTCCCTACTACCCCAGAATGTGTAGATTTGCAGGCTTTAAACTCTTTTCTTTTTATAGCTGGGTTCTTGTTTCTGGGCACTTGACAATTACAGGCTGTGAAAACATTAACTAATGGAGCCATCTTGACCAGAAGTTCTGGACTAGGATTCTCTGTATCGACTAACTGATCATTTATCCACTCGTTCAGTGAAAATACTAAGATCTTACAGTAGTCTAAACACTGTCCTAGGCACTGGCAATAGAGCTGTGACCAAAACAGGTAAATCCTTGCTGTTAAGTTGTTAACACTAGTGCTAAAGACAGAAAATAAGGAAGGTAAGAATGGCAAAATGTATAGTGTATTACAGGATGATAAGTATTGGGGGAAATAAAAGACTAAGAAGAAGATAAGGCATGTTAAAGGCAAATATGGCAATATTTGCTGCTTTAAACATGGAGGTTGGGGATGGCTTCATTAAGAAAAACAGTGGAGCAAATATCCAAATATATATATATATATATATACACAGTTGCATCTCAGATGGATCTCTGGGGACTGGAGTCGCTCAAAATGACCTTAGAACTAGTCATTATAGTCACAAGGAAACTGAATCTCACAGGAGTTGAGTAACTTGCCATAGAAGCAGCCAGTTTGTGGAAGAACAGTGGTTTGGACCCAGGTCTTCCTGACCTCAGAACACATGCTCTTATCAGGGTGGCTAAGACAAGTTTGCAGAGATACACACATACCCCTTCAGAGGGTGCATTCTGGCTCTTAACTCACATAACTTAGTGCTAAGCCATCATGTTCTCATAAACCTTTCAAGAAAACCCTAGAAATCTATTTACAGAGTACTTGAGGTTTTTCAACAAGATGTTTTCACTGAACTTCATAAAATATGACTTTGACCTTTCCAGCCAGTGGTCTGGAAGTTTGAGTGATCATGGCCAACCTGGAAGGGGGCCAGTGCCTCAGTGTAGAGCAACTCATTTTTCAGCTCCCTTACTTATAAGGAAGCTAATAATTCTTCCCCAAAGTGTTTTTTCTTATTTTTCTACCTTTGGGCACCTCCTATCATTCACTTCCATCAAAATATATCACAGAAAATGAAACCTTAAGAGTAAAACCCTTCAGATTCTTGTAAAGCAGAAAGAGAGCTAGTTTATATTGCAAAATGACAGGAGGTCTTCAGAGACAGCACATATAATTTGTTCTTTAAGAAGAAATGTAGTAATAACAATATGTACTCAAGTGGAGGTCTCATAGAGTCATTTTAATGTTTGTCAGAATCTCCTGTAGAGTTTAAATTCAGATTCTTGAGACTCAGCTTTAGAAATTAAATTGAATTAAATTAAATTGAATGATAACAAGAAATCTGGGTGTTCAACAGTCTTCTCCCACAGTTGACCATTATTTGGTCCAGAAGGTCAAAGGGAGATTCTGCTTGAGGGAACTATTGGTTCCTCTACATTCAACCTCAACTCCCGTCAACAGTCCACTACAAATACCTCTCATCCCATGCTCTTTAATTCTTACTCTCATCAAGTTACACACATGTACTCTCACAATTCACAGTAATTCTTGTTTCCTTAGCTTTCTTACCAGTTTTTTTCTAGTGATTTCTTTACCTGAAAACTTTTTACCAGCCCCCCCAGCTCTATGTATCAAAGTCTTACCTCTTACTCAAGACTCTGCTCAAGAATTTCCAGTATCTAAGTCTTCTTAAATCTTCCAGTTAAAAAGAATTCCTTCCTTTTCCACATTTCCATAGTCTGAAAGGAAAAGAAGGAGGAGAATGCATGAGGAGGAAGAGGAAAGAGAAGGGAAGGAAAAGGAGGAGAAAAAAAGGAAGGAGGTTGAGGAGAAAAAAAGGAACTGGAGGAAAATGAAGTAAAGGAAGATAAGAAGGGAAGGAAGGGAAAAAGAAAGGGAGAGGAAGAAGGAAAAGAAGGAGGAGGAAAATGGACAATTGGAAAAAGAGAAGGACAGAGAAAGAGGGGGAAGTAAAGGAAGAGGGGAAGTTGGGGGTAGAGGAAGAGAAGGAGGCATAAGAGAAAGGAGAGGAAAGGGATGGGAAAGAAATATTACTATCTTAACCTGACTTGCCCTCAATAGGTCCAAATAGGTTATTTCCTTCCTTCAGAGGTCCTGCATTAATTTTTATACAAGAAGATGTTTACTAAATCCTTAATGACTCAAAAGGACAGATGAGGAGTAAATGACCATTAATGTTTAGTATGAAACAAATAAAATTGTACCTCAGGGCTAGAAATCACTGATCTATTAATTGAATTAAATGTCTCCACAACAATATAGCCTATATACTAAGTTGTGTTAAAAAATCTTGTTTTTACTCCTTTTTCAACTTTCCCCCTGAACATGGATCTCATCTAGTTGAACTTTAAAAAAGTCACTGATAGGTGGACTCTGCATTCTTGTTGAGATAGTGTAGTCTACCAGGAGACTACCAACTCTTAGGAGTCATAATCATAGACTACAGAGTTACTACCTCCATCCATTGTCAAATTGGTAAATCTCTTTTCTAGCAAAACCATTCTGTTTTAGGAGATAAGGATGTTTTCTCTCCATTTCCTAAAATCTGGACAGTATGTCCTCTCAAAAGCTTCTATCCATACATATTAAATTATATAATATGTTAAGACCATGAGTACAAAGACTAACACAGTAGATACATAATGAATGGTATAACTATAAATATAGTTTAATTATAAGTCCCTCTCCACAGTACAGCCAGAAGAGAGCTAGCTATTTACAGCAGATCCTTTTGCAGGCCCCATATCCACAGGGTCAGATCCGAACATAATCACTGTTTTCTGCTCCTGGTTTATACTTTTCTCAACTGAGGATATACAGACTATAGTGTGGCATTTTCCCCTCATATAGAATAGAACAGCTTCTGCACAAATGACACTACACTACACCTACAATGATGATATTCTATATTTTAAATTTTTTCATTTGAAATAATTCCATATTATAAAAAATTTAAAAATATAACAAAGGATGTCTATGTCTGTTTTTCCCAATGTCCTCCCCCATTTTGACAACTTTTCCATATAATCACAAAATTTTTTAAATATAAAAAGAACATTGATATAACAGTAGTATCTAATCTCAGCTTTAATGCAAATTTTTCCAGTGGTCCCACAGATGTCATTTTTTTTCTCTAGCAATTAAAGAAACCTCCTAAGTTACATGTCTTTGTCATTTCCCCCAAGCACTTCCTGAGTCATTCTTCAGTGTAAAACTTTATACACAGCCTCAAGAAAAATGGGCCAGTTAATTTTCAGTGTTCCTGAGTTTGTCTGATACTACCTCATAGTTAAATTCTGGATATGCATTTTTATCAAGACTTCCACAGGAATGATGCTATGTCCTTATGAGGATACTTAATCAGCAATCACATGATGTCCATTTGTCCAAATGCTGGTGATGATTCTTGTTCAAGGAGTCCTCAAAGTGAGACACTGTGGAAATACATAAAGATTCTATTTCTCATCATTCTTTCTTGATCACTACTTTGTGTCTACTGAAGATTATCACTTCAAAGAATTAATTTGCTGGATGCCAAATGATGATTTTCTATTTTCCTCATTTCTTATATACTAATTAGTTAGAATGACATGCTAACAAAGAATTTTCCCTTTTCTCACTCACTCATTCCTTCATAGTTGCATTGACTCATCCATTCTTGTTATTTTTTATTTTTGTAATTTATTTTTAAATTGAGGCAATGTTGGTTTGAAATGCTGCATGTAACTTTGAGGTACAGATTAGTCTTTGGTTCCAACTCACTAGAGATCCCTTTGGGTGACTAACATTAGCCTAGATTGGGTCATTGAGAATGTTTGCAAGTTGGTTGTTGAGTACTTTAGACATATTCTTTCATCTTTGTTTTTCCTTCTGAGGGTTGTATTCACATTCTGTTGAAGCATATCAAGAAAATAATGCCCCTCTGATCCATCTCAGTGGATTTAAACCATTTCTCAGTGGATTTAAACCTCTCCCTTCAACAGTAGTAATGTTGCTGTGCCCACATGCACTCTAGCTGACCCATGTGTGGGTGTTCCTAGAGGCTGGCTGTGTATAATGACTCCTATGTATTCTGCCATGACTGACTCTCCACTGGCAGTCTTTGAAACATTTTCTAGGAAACCCCAAAACACAATTCTCTCCAGCCCCCAGAGCTCTAAAACATGCTCTTTCTGCATTGTTCCTGTACTGGATTCTATTTAATTAACATTTGATTTTGCATTGCAAGACCTTGATATACATTAGGAGGTCACCACCCATCCATTTATCTTTTAAAGTAACTGGACTGGTTATTTTTTAAAAGTTCCATCAGGTTAAAACAGTTAGCAATTTTTCTCCTTGCAGTGTCCCTTCAGAGTGGACCAGACGGACAATACATCAGTGTAGGTTCAGATGCATTACAACATTAGTCATCAATTAGGTTTAAACCAGCACTGTAATATATCATTTATCTTGCCTGCCACAGCTCTTTTGAACATTTAATTTTTTAAGGCCTCTTAGGGGTTTTTTTCTCTTTTCTCACTGGCCTCTTGCCTCTCTCCTTTGTCTTCAACACAACCATCTCCTTAAGGAACAATAAAAATTAGATTTGTTTGACCTGCTCTCAGGGTTCGTTTCAGCAAGATGGATTTTAATAGCTTTGACTGGTTGGGCAGACAGCTTTTATGGAATATTCCAGACATTTACGCACTGTCTTTGCTAAGCCCCACACAGGTGTGTATGTGAGAGGATGTGTCTGGGTGCCCTAAGGAGCTGCCTACTATTCCTTCCACATCAATCCCTCCCCCAGGAAAGTGCTCACTCCTAGTACAGTGGGTATCACATTAGCAGTTTAGGTCATTGGTGCATCTTTTCCTCCTAATAAGTTTTTTCTAATCTACATTTAGCATTTATGGCATTGTTAATGTTAAGAAGGATGCTTTTTAATTAATAGGATCTTTTAAACTTGATTTGGGTTATAACAAGTCCTCTCTATATTCTTAGGCAAACAACAACTTTCTCCTGAATTCTGAAAATTCTGATTCAAGGGTGGGGAATTTCCTCATTGCAAGGCAGCTTCAGGTCATGGGAAGAGCAAGAATTTGAAGTCATATAACCTGGAATTTGAATAATTATCAGTCAGAATAATTTATTGGGTGAGCTTCTGCCTGACTCCTGTTGGTAACCCCATCTTCCTGAATCTATTCACCCACTTTGCTAGGAAAATGATAATACTTGCCTCACAATATAATTAAACTGTTCTCTATGAAAGTATGGGATTCTAGTGTCTGATAAAAAGCTTAAGGATTTTTTATTTGAAGCACCCTAAATTTAATTTTTTTTACAAGGCGGGGAAATTAATATTAATTCAGTATTCATATATTTGGTGCAGGTAATTTTTTAAGTAGGGCAGCAGCAGCAAACAAAACAAAGATTTCAGTCCTTGTAGAGGTTAAATTCTTATAGCAAAGACTGATAGCCAAGATAAATAAGTAAAATATATTTGCTATGTCAGGTAGTGCTAAGCATAAGTAGAAAAAGATAAAGTAGAATTTTTGAAAATATCAGATGATATGTGCACCGTTCCTAGGCAGTGTCTGGCACACAATCAACAGTCCATTAATAGTAGTTACTTATATCAATCATTCATTTATTCATTATTTCACACATTTTTTCAACATCTGTTGGAGCCACGCTTTAGGTAAGGCACAGATGCTATCATTATTGGATACTTCTGGAACTTTAAGACATAAATTCATTAATTCATTCAGTTCACTCTTACAATCTTACATGAATGAATTGAGCTTATACTGTATACTAGGCAGTTTATTAAACACTAGGATCTTAACATGAATAAAGTAGGCCCTTGTCCTCAAGTTACTCATAGCTGAATGAAATCTCAACTATGATGAAAACCAATGAAACAAGAGAAGAAAGTTGACTTAAGCCTAAAAGGAAATGGGATTTATAAAGACAGAGTAGAAGAAAGGACAAAAGCAGGCTGAGAGTTATAGCTTGTTTGGTATAATGCACTAGCAATTTATCAATACTGAATGTGTCTCTTGGTGACCCAGGCTGCAGGACCAGCCTTACTAGCTTTTCAGACCTTCCTCTGAAATCATTCCCAAAGCACACCAAGGAGTCTGAGAAGGCTGGTTGGGTGACTAGTCTCGCCAAACTGCTTTGCGGTTAGAGAAGCCCTCAGTCTCTTGCTGCAGAAAGAGCTGTAAACGACAGGCGGAACGAAAGTTTCTTGTGTAAGAGTCTCCACAAGATTGCTCATGGAGAAAATGAGTAAAATTAGTCAAGGTATTTTTACCATTTTTTAGTAGATTGAAATAACCAAGTTTCATCTGAACCCTGGCAAGAATTTGTTGTTTGAGTGTGGACCCTGGAAAATGAAGGCGTTGAATTCAATGTACTTTTGGCCTGAGTGTTAGTTATACCATGAGGAATGATTGGTGTGGCCAATCATGTAGATTTGTCTGAAGTTGTGCCTCAGTTTAAAACTGAAATTCCTGCATCCTGAAAAACCTTTCCATTTTGGGCAAACCCAGGTATATAATCACCTAATATGTCTTATCAATTACCCCCCTATCTTAGAATATTGACAAGCTAAGCCTGCAAATACAGTTTAGTAGTTTTACTGATTTAAATTAAAACAAAAGGTAATAATGTTAGGAACATGTAACTTCCCTCCACTACCCCAGTCCACCCAGGTCTGGAATATGTCTAGTTCCTCTCTTCATACCCCCCCCCCCCCATGGTGCAGAGTAGATCAGAGACATTCCCTTTATAGAGTAAGCAATGGTAAGAAGAAACAATTTAGGATCTACCTCTCCCTCTCTGAATAGGAAGCAAGGGATTATGTGCTGTTCTCTGAAGGATATATTGCTTTGGGTATTTTGAAGGAGTTTGACTTTCTGAGTGGTAATAGTAGAGACAAAACTCCCTGAGTCTCCCAGTCATGAATCAAACATAAATGTTTCATAGAGCTCTACTATTTTGGGTGCAGAAAACTCCCTGCTTCTAGCTACTTTTTAAAAAATAGCATCATTTTGCAAGTCATTTCAGTGAATGAAGAGAATGGTGAGGTGAGGATCAGGGAAAGTCCAGACCTTCCATAAAATTTGAAATCTTAAGCTAGTTCATTTCTCTCCTGAAGTCTCAACATCTCTGCCTGAAAAGGGACATGGGTACACCAGTTTTTGTGGAGAAACTAGAAAGACAAATAGTACCCTCACATCTTTCAAGATACAGTAAATTCTAGGAAGGGTGACCCTCACTCAATGCTGAACTCTTCTGTTTTGATAAACAAATAATCCTGGTGATGGTATTAAATCATTTATTACTTTGAAAAAATTGTTACCTTATCTGAATTCATTCCCTGATCTAGATATCTGGGGATTTCAAATCTATTGCAATTGGTTTTTGTAAGGATTAGAGATGTTAAGTCCCAACATAGTACCAGATCCTTGGTAAGGCTCCTTACTAAATAAGACATCTGAAGAGCTTGGATTTGATTTCAAGCTGTGACTAAATTAGACAATACTAATCGCAATTATGTTCACATTGATGAATAAAAATTTTCTGGAGCAAATTTATTGTACCAGTTTATAATTTTACTAAAGTTTGATGTAGAAGAGTTTACTCTTTAGTTTTTCCATTTAAATTTTATGGAAATTAAATTCTTCTTTTAAAATTATGAGTAGTATTTATTAATCATCATTTTGGGAGCATCAAATTGAATTGATTATAGTTTTTGTTATTGGTAGATGTTTTCCAAACACACATATTAAAATCAGTCTGAAAATCTTTATTTGTTTACAACTTGATATTTGTAGTCACAAACATAAATGCTAACTGTGGGTTAATGCATTTCCAACTTTTATTTTGTGTCACATATTTTTACTAGTAGTTTTCTTAAGGAATTGAGCAGCCCCTGAATCTAAAAGGCTAACATGATAAATGGTACCTGTATCTTTTTCTTTTTTTTTTTCTTTCCAGCTAAGGACAAAGAGCACTTTTCTATCAAGAAGGTAGCACTGCATGATTCCGAGTCAAAAGGTAGGTTCAACGTGTCTCACCCTCCCTGCCCCACTAAATTCTCTACACTGGCATTTGCTGGACCCAACCTAAACCGGCCTTATTCTTTGGACATGATGTCTTGAAGTGAAGGACAGCATCAAAGACTTTTTAACTTTGTTAGTGCTTGCTATTCATTTCCCTTTGTCTCAGTGCCAGTCTCCTCCTGCTTGTCAGCTCATTCCAACATGGCTTGCACTGGTGTTTGCAAAATACTTATTTTAGCAAAAATATGGTTTTGAATACAAATCTATCATCAAGAGTAAAAGCGATAGTGTTGACAAAGCAGTTTAGCATAGTGCCTGACATAATAACCCTTCACACATGGACATTCTTTCCTGAGACTATAGCCTCTAGCTTCCTACTTAGGGGGACTATGATCCAAAGGAAGGGCATGGGCTTCAGAAGTAGAGGTGCTGTATCAAAATCTTAAGTTTTCCCACATTTTAGTTGTGTTTTCTTGGAGGAGTTATTTCATTCCTTTGAGACTCAGTTTCATTAGCAATAAAGTGGTGAGAAATATTACTTGCCTCCTAGCATTGCTGCATACATAAATGAAAATGCTTTGAAATAGCCCCCCCAGTGGTGGGGGACCATATGATAAACATAGCCTCTGTTTGTCTACAGCTTAGGGAGGTATTCCAGTGATAGCAGATCATTGAATTGACAAGTGATCACAGTCACAATGACTGCAGGGAAGGGAGAAGTGCTATAAAGGCAAATCACAAGGAAATCTAATCTCACTGAGGGAAAGAGCAGAAATAGTGGTAGACATGATGATTATGCAACATTTCCATTAATGTGTGTGTGTGTATTTGTGTATGTGAAGAGTGTTTACAAGTGTAGTTTTTGCAATTAGGCAGACATGAGCTTGAATCCTGGCCCAGTCACTTACAAGTGAATGTTGGCAAGGTATTTATTTTTTGAAATATCAGTTTCTCATCTTTAAAAATGAAATATCATAGCATATTTACATGGAGATATGTCCTGGGGATACTTTTTTCTCTTCTCTTTACCTCTAACCATTATTATTTTCCAGTTGCTAGGAATAATGTACTCAGAAATAGCAAGAAATTGGGATTACTAATGTTCTGAAAAACTGAGGCAACAAGAGGTTAGGTAACGTGCCAGTCATACAATCATCATGATGGAATATGACAGCATTTCCAGCCAACAAGGTGGCTCAGGAAACCAGGAACCACATTTGTCACTGAGAGAGCGAGAGAGAGAGGGAGAGTGCTCAATATTGCTCAATATTTAAGTAATCTTCTCATAGTGATTTTTCATCACTGACTTGTTTTCTCTAACAAGGGTATAGGGATCTGCATCATTCCCATCCACTGCCCTAAGACCAAGAGCATACAATAGGTACTCTATAAGTGCAATCTGAATAGATGAATACACTGGATCTGGCAGAGGCAGTCATGTTTTAGAGTAGGGCCTGGGGGTAGGAAGGGATTAAGGACCCTCTCTCCTCCCTAGTACCTCCAGAAAGGCTTTCAACACCCTTGATTGCTATGTGCTCTGACAAATGCATAAAATATGGTCCTCTTCCAGCTGCTTGCTTGGTCCATTTCTGGAGAGTTGCCAGCCGCCTATTTGATCAGCTTTGAGCAGCAATGAGGTAGTTAAGACTAAGCAGGGTGCAGTCGGCTGAGAAATGGGTAAATATTTTATGACTGTATGGTAAATAATGTACACATTCAGAGAAACAAGGTGAATCTTTTATAGGTCTGTGCTCCTGTTAAGTCTGCAATTAAATGCTGGTGCTGGAAGAAATAAAAGTAAGTCCTAAATCTCCCTCCCTTATGGAAAGCCAAAGGCCTGCCCTGAAGACCTGGGTGAAAAGTTTAGTCTTGGCTCCACTGCTGAATAACTCCAACTGCACAATGTTTCTGCAAAGGAGGGTCTTTATCCTTATTCTATTGCCACTTTTGGACGTATATTCACAAATATTTCTTGACTTACATTTACGTCTTTATAATATCCATTTTTATTATTTCTACTGGACTAGATTCCATCACATAAGAGGTTAGTTTACTCTCACAGCAGTTCCAGTCAGGTACACATTGTAGGTATACTAAGTATTTTAAAGCCATTGAGGGCCTGCCTCATGCTGGGTGTTCTTCTAGGTGATGGGAGAGCACAATCTTATGGTAGGAGGTCCAAAGGTAACAAGTATTTTGGGTGGAGACAAATTCTGGGGGAATAGATGAAGAAGACGTAGAGGAAGAAAAAGGGCCAGGGAGAGGTGCTGGAATATGGCAAGGAAGCATAACCCTGCAGTATGGATGGTAGTGGTGAGTGTTGCTTTAATTTCAAGGTATGAGAACGAATGTTGTGTTTGGGCCCAGATCAATATGACCACATCTATTCCTTTCACTTCCAATAACACACAACTGCATCCCAAGCCTGGAATGGCCCTCAGCTGAAGTTGTTACCTTGATGAAGTTTTGCCCCTGCTCTCTAACAGCAATCTGCCTCCAATGACTGGTTGATAGAGCACTACAAAAACCCTTGTCTGTGGGGGCTAATTCTGAATGTCCATCCTGGCAGACAATGAAGGCACTACAGTGGTGGTATAAGAAGCCCAGATGGCCCTTCACATGCTCCAGTTGTACAACTGTTAACACTTCAATCAATGGTGAATGGGTAAAATGGAAGACCAGTGAAAAGGAAAGCTTAGTTATTATAATATCTCAGGCATTTAAGAGGTTTACGGGGAAGAGTGATTATAAGGACAAGAGAATTGGATGGTTGCAAGCAATTGATGCATTGGAAAATTTTAATAAAAGACTGGGGGGTGATTATTCATAAATTTATAGCTAAACATCAAAGCCAGAGGCCCTCCTTGGTGGCATGCAGAGACACTCATTTACTGAAGCAAGTATAAAAATAAAAAGCCTCAGGGCTAGAAGTTAATTAAAAAGGTAGCCAAGCTCTAGAGAAAATCAAATTCTTAACTACAGTGATCCAGCTACATGAAGGTCAATACCCTGATTGAGAAAGAATAGGATCCTCAAACAACCAGGCTGATTGAATGTGAGAATCTCAAAACAACAGAAATCTGTGGACCCTCTTAGACTATAGACCTGATGTATACCTTGTTGTTAAAGAATTGTGCTCCTTCTTTGCTTAAAATTGATGCAAAAAACGTATACCTTGCTAGACAAAAATCCCACCACCAACCCCACTGTCGCAGATTTATCTTCACCTCTCTTCATCATGTAAGCAAGATGGAGATGCAGTATAGTGAGGGAAAGGACCAGACTGAAAGATTTGAAAGACTCATACAACATACCAGCAGGAGTAGGATTGGTACATTTGCACCTAGATTCAAGAAAAACAGAACATAAAGTAGGATAAATCATAATTTATTGATATGAGAATATGATCTTGTGATACAGGATTTAATGTCCTGGGAAGGACTCAGTAGTTAACAATAGATCACAGAAGCTATTTTAAAAAAAGAAAGAAAAGGAAGAAGAGGTGTTAACCCCTGTTGGGTAAAATAGAGTTGGCAGAAGGCCATGAAAGATGGTATAAGAAGGTATCAAAATGAAGAGGGCATTTAGAAGAAACACCTAGGTAAGGCTAGAATACCTAGCCAACTGTTATGTTGATGGAATATTTTTACCAAAACAATAAAGAATGATGTGATCAGAGACACAAGCACTGTTAAGAAGCTCAGTTACCTGTTCTATATGAGTTTCAGTTAACCAGGGAAAGATTATCACAAAACTGGTATTCCTGGTAGCCAATGAGATAATAGAAACTGCCCCCACCTTCCTGTAAGGATTACTTGATGACACATATTCTGGGTGTAGATTTGCCTTTTCTATTTGTAGGTATCTTTCAAAAACTACCATGCAGATTTACATTGCTTGATTTGTCAATAAAAGAGTGTTTAATATCATACTACACCAAAGAAACTCATTTTATAGCAAAGGAGGTTATGGTAATCAGTGATCCTATCATTTATTGTATGATGCAGAAGATGTCACCGTGATGGAATAAGCAATGTTTTTTGAAGAATCATCTGAAATACCAGATCTGAAATGGTGCCTTGCAAAGATGATGGGCACAGTCTTTCAGGATGTGATAAACATGTAAAATCAAAGACCATTATATGATACCATGTTGCTACTAGGTAACATTCATAAGTTCAAGAACCAAGGAGTGGAAGTAAGAATATCTTTATTACCATTGCTTCTAATGATTCAATTGGAGTATTTGTGTTTTTTAACTCTACTGTACTGAACTCCAGAAATTAGAGGTTCTGATTCCCAAAAGAAGTAATTCACACTCTAAGGCACACTCCAAGAGGTGCTGAGGTGCTGGAATGACCTTGGGCCATTCCAGAGCACACTCCAAGAATACCACTAAACCTTAGGATATCACTATTTCCTAATCATCTGGGGCTCCTTATGCTTAAAGACCAGAAAGCAAAGGACGGAATCACCATCTGAACTAGGTTTCATTGATTCTGATCATCAACAGGAGATGGCTGTTGCATAGTGGGGGCAGGAAGAGATAGATCTGACATCAGGGGCTCCACTAGGAAATGTTTTGGTCCTCCTTGATTGATATTGATAGTAACTGGACAAAACATGGTCACCAGGAAATGAGTCTCCTCAGAGTTGAGGATCTGTATCCTCTCTTCCCACATAAACCATGCAGATCAGCAGAGATGCTTGAAGATAAGAGGGGTATGACCTGAGTAGAAAGAGAGAAATAATGTGTATCTGTTGTCTCCAGAAGACCACTTCGGGGGCAGGAACTAGTTCATCCTATCAACTAATCTCCCTCTTATAAGTTTCCCTGGAAAAAGAAAACAGAACCTCAGAGTAGCTATTTTCAGTTGAGTTGAATTTATCATACAAAGTAAGTGAAACTGAGTTTTAAAACTGTAGAGATGCTTTCTCTGATCTCCTGGTTAGGACTCAGGTGTATATTCCCTTAGCTTTCAGATATCTTATGAACTTCCAAGAAGTGAAATATTTTGGGGGGGGAAGGGCACTGGTCTGAATACAAAAAGTAGGACAGCCAATTAATCTGCATTCCTAGTTCCCACGATTCAAGGATGTGGGAGAACAGGTAGCCACTACCTAAGGACTTGCTGGATGATGGATGAACCAATTTTCTCTAAGCCCAACAAAGATAACAAGACTGTAGGTAGCAGAGGAGTTAGGGGTGTGAGTCACCAACATCACAGAGTAGGTGAGCACTAGAGGTGGAATTTGACTACAAAGACTTTAAGACCCAAGGTCATTCTAGCATCTCAGAAGGGTCTTTGAAAGCTTCTAGGCCTAAGTCTTGGTTTTGTAATGAGAATCGGGCAGGATAAATGATTTGTCTAAGAGCTACCACCTGATCTTCTGATTCAAAGATTCAGATTCATTCTTCAACACAATACTTAGTGCTACCCAACAAGCCAAACCATGAGCTTTGAGGTAGATATTAGGGAGTTGGGCTGTCAAAATCTGCCAGCATCACCTCACTAGTGACTTGGCTTGCTGACTCCTAAGAAAGGGCCCTTTCCATTCTGCCAGTCTACTCTCTAAATTATTAGTGTAATTGAGGATTCCAGCACAGTTCAGTCCATGGCTAGGGGTTGCTGCCTGGGGGATGATTAATGAGTGCCACTAACAAAGCCAATGGGATGAGATCAAGTGGGTACCGGAGGAACAGAATGCCCTAGCCACATGCTAGTGAACCTGAATTCCCAATGCCAGGAGTTGTGAAGAGCTGCTATTGCTCCACACAGCCCACTCAGGACAGACTTTCCATCACTTACTGCCAACCTGCCAAGTATTCTGACCTGCTGCTTCTTTTCAGAAACATGGGATTTGATTTTTCCCAGGTCATGGAAATAAGTATTACTTGAAAGGTATTAGTTATTTATTTTTGTTTAATTTTGGATCCTCCACTACAAAATCAGCTCCAAGAAGGCTAACATAACAGCTGGCTCTTTACAGTATCCTAGCCTCAGGAACCCATGGCTAACATGTAGTAGGTGCCCAGTAGAGGTTGAGTGACTACTAAATAGAACCCCTGGAGTTAACCACACTCCTTAGGCCCCACCCTCCAGTGTCTGCCCAGCTGCTGGTCCACAATGGGACTTGGGAGCTAGAGGAATAGAGGCCTACTCCTCTAGCCTCTTGCCATCTTAGAAGCTCTTTCTTGCCCTCTGTTGTCATGCAAAGTCTCTGCTCTGCTCCTCAAAACCTTGGAGACCACTAGATCTGTGGTTGGAGATCAAACCTCCTCATTTGCATATATCCTCTGGGCCAGTGTGAGTCAGAGAGGGCCTGAGCCTGACAAGCAGCACAGAGCTACCCCACCCAGTTGCCTTTGATGGAGCCCTTCCTAGGATGCTGGGTTTAAAAGTTTTGTTACATTTCTTTGAGCTCTTTTTTTTAGAAAACCTTGGGCAACTGACCATGTGTCCCTATTTGGCAGATGAAGATATCAAAACTCAGAGACGTGAATTCATGTGCCAAAAACCACACAGTAGGTGGCAGAATTGGATTTTGGATCCAGACACTTGATTCCAACAGTGGTTTTTTTTTTTTTTTAATCTATTAAGCAGGTGCTGAAGTGTCAGTAGATTTGCCCTGAGAAAGGACTGCTATATCTAGAAGGTAGGGAGAGAAAGTCCCACCTTGGCATAGCACCATATTAATCTCTTTGGAATCTGGATTAGAGACAGCACCGGGCTTAGCATGTGGCAACTCCAGCTGCTTCCCTCTCTCACTCCCCCTGGGGGTCCCCTGGGGTACGTCATATTTCTCTCTGACATTCTTGGAATATTTTATGATTCTTTCTTAGAGCATGAACTTTTAAACTTTTCCTGTGGAAGATTTTTTTTTTCTTCCTTAGCTGCAGGCTTGCATGGAAGCACAGAGAATTTACTTGAACAATTAAAGAGGGCCACCCTTTGGTGCTTTGCCTCCTATGGTCCACCCCCCGCCCCAACCCAGCATACACACACACACATTCATATGCCTGATTTATCAGAGTCTAATAGTTTCTGAGCTTGTGCCTGGAAACCATCAAGCCCAGAAGAGACCTTATTTTTCACGTGCTCTTGCTCTGGTCAAGAGCATCAATAGCAATAGGAGCTTGGGGACTGCTAGTTTGAAACCAGAATCTTTGCATTCTAACTTCATAAATCCACGGTACCTGACTAAGTATGGTTGACTAATATTGTTCAAATTGAACCCAAATTTTTTGTTTGGTCGGTGGAACTCATAGGTTCATGCAATACATCCTTAATTCTATTACCAAGGCAGAGAAACTTGGCAAAATGGACTCTTGATGGCCATTAGGGAGTAATAGTTCACCAGAGAAAATTTTCTGAGGGCATAACAAATATCTACTGTCACAATTTGTAAATATTGTTTCCTTCAATGTTCCTGATAATCTTGTGAGAGATATATTAAATCCATCTTATTGCTAAAGAACTGGGATTCAGAGAAAGTGATTAACTTGCTCATACCTTAGAACAGGGCCAGGATCTAAATCTAGATCAGCTTGATTATAGATCAGGCAAGTTTTTTACAATCATACTATCTCTAGGAGTGATTTGAGTTTTGTGAAAGCTTGAATTTCTTCATGAATGCTAGGACTCTATGATCAGGAGTCTGAAGAGTGATTAATAATTTCTCTAAATGAAAGGAAGGCAGTGACAGCAGCTGTTATACTCTACTCCATTCCCCATGTCCCAGCCCTGTGACATCATGGGCATGCAGCCCATTTCTGGAAGGCCCCACCTATAGAAACCCCACCCAGTGGCCCAACACCATGAAAATGAGCCCATCCTCTGGGCCAGGGGGCGTCAGTTCCTGCTCCCAGGATAGAGAAGGAAGCCAAAAGTTCCATGGATTTCAGGTCACATATAAAGTTTAGGGCTCAGAGGCAAGACATCCAAGAAATTCCAGTAGTTCCATCTCACTGACTTAACATCACAGTTCTGTGGAATATTCTTCAAATGACTCCCCAAAGCATTCAGAATAAAGTTTAAACTCTTGCCTTGGCATCAATGTTCTTCATGATCTAGTTCTTGCCTCCACATCTGTCTCTTCCCCAGTCATACCACAATACTCCAAATCCCTGACTTTTCATAAGCTGATCCAATTGCCTAGAGCACTTGTTACCTCTTCTTTGTCTGGATAACTTCAACCCATCTTTCAAAATGCAGCTTCTGAACCATCACGCCTCCTCTGGGGAGTCTCTCTGGACTTGTAAGTCCGGGAGAGACATCCTTCCTATTAACACAACTGTCATCATTACACTCCTTCGTCTGCTCATTTCTCTTAAACTACGAGTGAGTGAGTTTACACCACAGATTTGTCTAAATCCATATTAGTGTCTTAAGGGCCTTGGAAAGATCAGTTCTAGTTTGAAAGAAATATCTGTAAAGAGCTTATCTATTTCATCACCAAAGTGAAAATCCTCTGAATAGTCAATCATATTTAAAGATGGTGTGAAACATTTATGTTCCCGTGCCATCTCCCATACCAGAGTCCAAAACACACAGATGTATGGGGCCTGGGGGCTTTCTTCCTCTCCGGTCTCTTCCCTTTTTTCCCTACACTGAATTTGTTCATCTACTTCCTTCTTCCTCCTTTTAAATATTAGTTTTAACCTAAAGGAGCAGCATTAAGTCCGTAAAGCTGAGGACCTTCCATTTATTAAGAGCAGAGCCAAATCAACACTTCTCTTCCTAATACTGACTGACTCTCTTAGTAAACCTCCAATATACTTTTGTGCTGACATAAACTTTATGCCTTTACTCTGTCTTACTAATCATCTCTTCTCTGCAAAGGATTTGTGGCTAGAAAAAGAGGTGAGAGGGAATTCAAGCACTATCTTTCATGTAAATATTTAATCTACAAAAAGGTATGGATGAAGGTCAGAACCTGTGGATGAATAAACAAATAAAAAGCCCCTCGGCTAGCCATGGACACTGGTGCCTCAATCCTCACCTTGTCTCTTATTGCTCCTAAGACACGGCCACTGTCTCCTATTCCAGGACCCTGAATTCAAGTCCAGATCACAACTCCATCATTTGCAAATAGTCCTACCTGATATAATCTCTAACCTGGACTTCCTCATGGCTCTTGACTGTGTGTTCTCCATCCCACGGTTCCTCTGTGATTGCCTCCTTGTCAAGGAATTCAGGCAACAAGCACCAACTCCCCCCCACATATTTACTGAGTACTAGGACCTGTTATTTGCCCAATTTGCAACTATTTCAAGTCTCAGAACCCTCTGTGTTGTGTAGAAGAAAAAGTTCCTGAGACTGATGGAGAAGAGTTTACTGAGGAGGGGATGCAAAGTAAAGGACTAGTCTTTTTCTTGTCAGGATTGTGATGACATGGAAAAGCATGAAACCCATGGTGGCTGAGATGCACAGTGGGAGCCATGTACTTATCCTCCTGCCTGCCCCACTTCTATCCAAATCTGCAACACTGTCTTACTCCTACTACACAACGTTTTCTCCTGAATTTAGCTCTCAGGTTTTGAATGGCCCTTTCCTACCGTTTAGGTCACTCCTTCAGGATTCAGTGTCACCTCCCCACAGAAGTTCTCCCTGCATCCCTTTATCTCAGTTAAGTGTCCAGGCATTAGCTGACAGGTGCCTGCTGCCCAGTTCCTGCAAGAAAGAACTCACTCAGATGTTGGAGTGAGTCAGTAGGTTGCCTCCAGTTGTCACTCCAGCAAGTCAGCCTCGTTGCTGGTAAAACAATTCACTTGGGATCCCACATCTTTAGTCATTACAGCTGAGCAGGCGGGTGGGGCATAGAGACCCCTGCCTTTCACCTGACAGAGGATCAGGCTGCAAGGAAATGAGGGCCAGGTGGGCTAGGTGGGCTGAAACCTCATCAAAGTTCAACTCCTTTCTCTGCCTAATCTGGTTTCATTCTTGCATGGGTACCCATCACTAAAACAGGTGGCACCATCAAATTCATTTCCGTGATCACATCTTGTTCCCCCTTCTGACATTCATAAAGGACATAACATATTAGGAAAATGTGAGAGTTTTGGAGTGATCCCACCCTTAGTGGGAGTCTAGTCTTTCCCCTTACACTCATTTGACCTTTTGCAAGTCAGTCAACTTCTCCCAGTCTCAGTTTGTGCTTCTCTTAAGTAGAGATTGTAGTTGGTACCTCACTGAACTTGGGGTGAGGTCTGGAAAAGGCAAGTACTTCAGATGTGCTGTGTGCATAGGAAGTGTTTACTATACATTAACCTTTAGTCGCTGCATTTCTTGCATCCTAGTACTTAACATGTTCGATGGTAGTTAAAACTTCAATTGTTTCTGTTCCTTGAAGGCAGGGACCATTTCTTATTTCTTAATGTGTCTTTCACACCTAGCGCAGATCTCATACAGATGGAAGTTTCAGTAAGTGTTTGTTCAATGATGATTTAAATCTTGATTTTACAGGTCAAGGGACAGAGACTGGACATCAGACCAATAGAAAGCAGAGATCTAGAATTTGAATGATATTTTGTCTTCTTCAAAGCAAATAATCTTCTATCATAGTCTTTTGGAATTGCATGGAAAGATGAGGCTTAGAAATGCTCGAGATTTTGACTTTTTTCCCTAACAACAATGGGAAGTCATACCAAGCGTTTTTAAAAAATACTATTTATTTGTATTCTTCAGATCACAACCTCGGTAAGTGGTTTTTGGGATACCTCCCCCTCCCTCCTCTCTCTGGTGCCCCTTCCATTCTCTTAAACCCCACTCTTTGTTGTTTGCTAGTCTGTGCTAAGTCCATTAGTCTCTTACTTTCCTGTGGTAGTATCCTTCAGTTGGGTGAGGGACTGTGTTGTTGCAACCAGGTGAACCTTGCTGATTTCAGTCTTAAGTTTGCATTGGGCAGCCAGTCTGTATTCATTTGTGGTCTGTCCATGTTTTCCTGTTTGCAGGTCATCTTCTCCAATCCCATCTCTGCTGTTTTGCTGCTTTACCTTATGGTTCTGGTGTCAGATTTAGGGGGTCTTGCCCCCATCCAGTGTCAGTAAAGAAGTTTCTCTGTGGATACAGGCATCTGTGAATGGCCATTGTGGATCATCTCCTCTGCCTCAGTTAGCAGCTTTGCTGTGGGGCCAATGCCCCCATCTTTGGTCTTCCTTTCCTCTCCCATAATGTGGAGAGGGGGTCTTGCTCTCCAAGAAGACATCTCCGAAATGAGGTCTTGGCTCTTCCTGACCCAGTGAGTGCATTGGTGTGCTTTTGTGACATAGTGTTTCTACAGTTGTTTCTCTTGTCTCCCATGCACTGGTTCTTTCTGTTGTACATCTGCTGTGCCCAGCTCAGTCTTGTGGGCTGGATTTTTACATGATCCCTCACCCGTACTATGATGGGGTTTGTGTTGTGCATGTTCTTGCTCCTCTTGAAGTTTAGCTGGAGTGAGAGTGAAATGGAAAGTGCATTCCCCTCTCCCCTGCTGCTCACCCCAGTACCTCCCTGCATGGGGGCAGGGCCCAGATGACTGAGCATGTGCTCTTCCATGCTCCCCTTGGTCTAGAAGCAGGGGGCAATATGGCTCCACCTATCCGGGCTGCAGATGGCTGCCCCATGCATCAGCCATGCGCTTGTGGATGGGGCAAAAAAAAATCCCACCCTGCCCCGCCTCCTGGGCTCACCAGGCTTGGTGGGCTTACCCAGGATCCTTCACTGCCTTTGCTCCCCACTAGCAAGGGAGCTCTGATAGCTCCATACCAAGTTTTTTAATGGAGACATTTCAAAATTATAATTACTCTTCAGGGAGGTCAGGAAGGGTATGAGCTGGAGGCAGACAATGAAGGCCAGTCTAGGGGGATAGAGGTTCTATCAGCACTCTATTTCTGGGTAACAAATTACCCTGAGATCTGTGAATGGAAATAACAGTGTAACAGCATTCCCTCAAGTCACTACTTACCCAGGGGTCACCAAGCTGGGTCCTCCATGTCAGGGTCTTTCCCCACATTGACTGGGGCTACAGTCACCTCAAGGCCAAGCTCACTCACAAACTTGTGGCAGGGCACAGCTCCTCAATGATTTGAGAATGCTTCATTTGATTTGCTGCCATGTATTCTCTCTGTGGAGCCCCTCATAATAAAGCATCTTCTTTTACCTGAGCAAATGAGAAGAACCAGAGAGAGATAACAAGGTGAATGTTGCATTATTTTGTAAGCTAATGTTGGAAATCAAATGAAATCTTTTTTTGCTGTATTAAATCTTTAAAACAAATCATTAAATCTAAGGGAGGAGCTTACATAAGGCATCATGGCAGGAGGTATTATGAGTTGAATTGTGCCCCCCACCCCTATTTATATGTTGAAGTCTTACCCTTGGGTATCTCAAAATGTTACCTTACATGGAAATAGTGCTTTCACAGAAGCAATCAAGCTGACATTAGGTTACTCAGGTATACCCTATTCCAGAATACCTGTTGTCCTTATAAAAGAAGGTATTTGGAGATAGGCATGCATGCAAAGAGAAAGTCATGTGAAGATTAAGACGGTCCTCTACATTGAAAGGAAAGGACTGGAATAGACTCTTTCACAGCTTTCTAAAGGAACCAACCCTTCTGACTCTGATTCTCAAGCTTCCAGCCTCTACACTATAAGACCCTACATTTGTGTTAAGTCTCTCAGTTTGTGTCACACTCTGTCACAATGGCTAAAGTCAAGTAACAAAGGGCTTAATAAGAGCCATTTCAGAAGCTGACTATCACAGAGGCCTCCAGTCTGGCAGGGATAGCCTTATGCTGGAAAAGGGAAAGAGAAAGGATGGAAATTGCAGGGCTTGGTAGCTAATGTGCAGACTAGGACAGGGAGAAAGGCTGTCTGCTGTGCTTACCATGACTTGCACATCAACCAGAAAACAGCAGGGAGAACTAAGGAATGGGCATCAACGAAGCATCACTTTGAATGGAGCTGGTGTTGCCAAAGGCAAGGGCTGCCTGCCTGCAGTTCACATGTCACCAGGAAGAGGTGAGTGCCCCACCCTGGGGCAGCCTGACCTCCTGTATCCTGGTCTTGGGAAAGGTGGGGGATATTTGAACTCAGAATCTAATATTTAATCAGTTTCTGTTCTCCTTGACAACCGGGACAACAGAGGTGAGTAATCTTCCTGATTTACAAATCTGATTAGGACTCTCAAAATCTTCAGTGACATCTGCTCACTTAATAAAGTAAAACTAATAAACAAGTTCCATGCCCGGGCTTGGCCCGCCCCTTGTTTTACAAGTTCTCATTTTTTTTTTTTTTAAATATCACCTGCTCCCCCAACCCGATCCCATCCTCTCTGTACTTACTGTCCCAGTCATATTGAATTATTTGTAAGTGTCTACAAGAGATGAAGCACTTGGGGCTACTTATCTGACAAGATCTTTCTCTCTTACTTGTAAAAATATTTTAAAGTATGCTTAGTTCTATTCTACTTTCCCTTCACCATCAAGCTGAAATGAAGTCTTTCTCTCTGAAGACTGACTTGCTCCCTTATGCAGATTCTTTTCCAATGCTCCTTCTTTTCTAAAAGAGACTTATTAATTCTTTTCCATCAGACAATAAGCTCTATAAAAGGGGAGCTCTGTCTTTTCCTTTTGTACCCCAGTGTGCAGTACCTGACCTAGAGTAGAGTTTAACCAGGGTTAGCTGAAAAAAGAAGAAGAAGAAAGTGAGTGAAGAGTAAGCAGTTATCATGCCAACGAGAGATGGGAATGTTAACCAGAGACACAACGCAGAACACCAAGCACCATCACAGCTCAATTCTCAGCAAGCATGAAAGGCAGGCAGAATGCATCCAACTTGAGCAAATACAGAATGACCTGTGAAGGTCACCAGGGGAAAGAGACACTTGAGTATTAAGGAGGATCATGGGTTCATTATGAGGGAAAATGCATTTTCATCTGAGGGCATATTCAATCAGATAAAGTACTCTTCTTGGGAAGGAAGCTAAAAATCTTCCTTGCATAATTTTTTCTTGGGGGAGAAGGCGCAGATCAGCTCTCCTTTTTTGCCTCTCCCCTTCCTAGTTCTGACACTTTCAAAGTCAAAAACAGGCAGAAGGAACATGTGTGAGTACAATCACTGTTGGGAGACTTCTCTGACAGGTCTCCAATTAGTTCTGGGTCCCCTGTCCCTGTGGAGGCCTCCAAGTTTCCTGGATTTACCTAGCTCACTATATCTCTCATCCCTCAGCCCTGAGATGATCTGTGATCTCTTTTCTCCCACATGGTATTTGAGCCCCCGACCAGCAGATTCAAACTTTTGCTCACCCCTAAACTCCCAAACCTTAGCATAGAGACTAGTACAGCCCCTGAAGCAATGCATGAAGAATGCACAAAGGGGCCGGGCACGTTGGCTCGTGCCTGTAAGCTTCAGCCTATGAAGCAGCCAGGGCTAGGGATTGCGGTTCAAGTCCCACCTGGGGCCTGTAGCGAGACCTAGTTCCAAAAAAATAGCTGGGCGTGGTGGCGTGCGCCTGTAATCCCAGCTAACTGGGAAGCTGAGACTGGGGATAGCTTGAGTCCGTGGTACCCCAGGCAACGAGAGCCTGTGGCTCTATAGGCAATATAGTGAGACCTAGTCTCAAAAAAAAAAAAGAATGCACAAAGGGACACACCTAACTTCCTTTGTTTCCTAAACATGGGTCCCATCCTGGCTCTAGGAAAGTTGCTATGTCTCCTGCTACAGCTTATTCCTAGTAATTACCTGTCTGGGGAGGTTAATCACTGAGGACAAGTGAGTATAGTGACACTGAGGGTGCAGGAGCCTGAACAGCCTGGTCAGGCTCCATGACACAGCCTCCCTGGTAGGGAGGGGTGGGTAGCAGGAACCCGTGTGATATAACCACATCTCCAGATCTGGTATTAGACCCTCTTATTTGGTTTGAAAACATGTGGTTTTATCCTTGTTCAAATATTGATTTTAGGTAACTTGAGCCTGGCAGAAAAGGCCTCTGCTGAGGCCAGTGGGGCTGTTTGTTGCCTTAATGACATTTCTGTGTGTTTGTATAACACAGGATGGCAGTCGAGTCGTCGCTCCCAGGGAAGATTTACAGGACTTTACACTTTGGAAGATATTGAGGCAAACTGTTGATGAAGGCCCAGCTATAAATCATACCCACTCAGCCCAACAAAGGATACTTTGGAAACTTTGGCAACTGCCTCTCTCTTCATATGTAGTGAGAGGTTTGGATTAGGTCAACTGATTTTAGAGTATGTTCCCTACAACTCTTGGATTTTAAGGAGCAGTTGGAAGAAGGCAGAGAGAAAAGTCATGTTTCTGGGTAAGATGCTGAACTGACAGAGTTCCACAGTCTTCTAGAATTTTATCAGTTTTATAATTGTGGTTCTTATTAAATGTCTACAAATAAATACAAAAATTGGAAAAGTCTGTCTGTTGTTAAACTGTGGTCCTGTAGGAAGGTACATGGAAAAAAAAATACCCTGAGGCTGAATTCAAGCAGAGGCTAGGGGGTTAATGGGTCAGGCTCCTGGACCCCAGAGACACTGAGGTAGAATCCACAGGGGTGAATGGAAACTACCCAGTCTATAACAGAAGCTTTGCAGACACAATAAGATCACAGGATGTCCTGCTTCTTCTCAGCTCTGTCCATTGCGAAGCTCCATCCAGACATCTTATTTCTTCAGCTACCTTGTTTCTGTTTTTAATTAAATGGGGGTTTGGTTATTTCATCAAATCTCTTCTGTGCTATGAAAAATGATACCTAGTCTGCCTGAATAGGAAAATGTTGGTTAGTAGAGTTTAAAAGGTAAACAGTTTTTTGGTTTTTGGTTGTTGTTTTTTTTTTTTTGAGACTAGATCTCACTATTTTTGCCTGTGGAACAGCAGGCTCATGTTGCCCGGGGTACCAGAGACTCAAGCAATCCCCCGTCTCAGCTTCCCAGGTAGCTGGGATTACAGGCACATGCCATCATGCTCAGCTATACTTGTTTTGGAACTAGGTCTCGCTATGTGCCCCCGGCAGGACTTGAACCACGATACCTGGCCCTGGCTGTGGCTTCCTAGGCTGTCGTTTACAGGCATGTGCCACCATGCCCAGCTCTATCTCTTAATAGACTTTGGGTGAATTATGTCACCATTTAGAGCCCTGGTTTCTCACATGTGAACTGGAAGTCACCATATAATCTATGGCATGGGGACAATGACAAAATGAGTTGGAATTCATGGGGTTAGGGTCAAGCATGTGGTTAGGAATCAATTGGTAGCATTTATTATTTCCAGGTGGGCCCTTACTGAGAAATATTAAAAAAACAGCACTATTATAGTCTTCATTCTCTACTAGTCTTTGCTTTCTGTTCTCATGTCCAAATTGAGCAATTTGGAAGACTTTAATTTGGGTTAGTGTCAAATAATATTTAACCTGTAGCCCTTGAAATGACCAGGTAGCCTCAAACTTCAATGTCTACTTTGGGAGAGTCACCTCACCTCTCTGTGACCCAAGTCCTCCAGCCCAGTCATTCTTGGTTATCACAACAAACAGTGTCATCTAAGAGGAATGCCAAAGTGTCCTGCAGTCCAGCTGAGAGCAGGTTTGTGCTTTTTCTCTTGAGGCATGTGAGGTTCAGCCAGAACAGGCTGGACCCAGCTGTGCTTCTGGCAAATAAAAACTCAGCTCCTATCAAAGCCAAAAGAGAGAGCTGTGGGCACTGCTAACCCAAGGCAATAACTTCCTCCTCTCCCCTGGGGCCTGGGGAGACAAATAACCAGTTCATAGCTCAGCAGCTGGCCCGAGCTGTTACTTTGCACGATTTACCTTGGCTTTCACTGGCATAAAAATGAGGTCATACAAGGAGAGAGACAATGAAGAAGACCTTTGGAAGGGCAGCAATAAAACACACTGCCCGGAGGCAAGAGATTGCCCTTGAGTCATGGGGTCTTTGGCAACTGTCTTTGGGAGGTAAATAACTTCCAAAAATCCTTGTCTAGAACATAAAATGTGTGCTTTGAGCATTCCAAAGGTCATCTCTAGACACGTCTCTTATTGGGTTATTTTTATTCAATCAATTTTCTTAAGACTAAGAGGTCCTATATGGTAAAATGAGCAAGAATCGGGTTATTGAGAGGGAAGATAAAAGAATTTCAAAACCAGACAGGGCTATAGTGGGCTGGATCACCCATGCCCATCTCTCCAGTGTTCTCCTCACTTTCTATGTGTCAGCTTCACTGGACTTCTCCCAGTTCCTCCACCCAACAAACTCTATCACTATCTTTACCCTTTGAGTCCTTCTTCTGGAAAGCTCTTCCTTGTTATTCTTCCCTTGGCTTGTTCCTGTAGATCCTTCAAATCTCAATTTACACATCCTTCTTCAGTACCCTTTCCTTATACCACATCTCTGTTCTTTACTCTTTCATCTTAGCTGAAATGCAACTATGACCATTGAAGTTTGAACACCTAGTTTGGACTATGAGTTCAAAATTAAAGCTACAGATGGCAGAACTGCAAGATAGTTAGACCTGAATCTTGAAGGTAGGACGCTACCTATCAGTTCTTACTTCTGGATTTATTTTAAGTTGAGATAAAATGCACCTAACAAAATAAGCCATCAACCAATTTAAAGGACACAATACTGCAACATTTAGTATATTTAACATGTTATATAATAACTACTCTTCTGGTTCCAACGTATTAATCACTTTATAAGGAAACCCTGTTACCCCTTAAATGGTCACTTACTGCTTCCACCTTCAGTGGAAAGCAGTTCCTGGAAACCACTAGTCTGCTTTCAGTCTCCATGTGTTTGCCTATTATGAACATTGCAAAAAAATGGATTCATACTACATGTGAGTACTTGTACTTGATTTCTTTTACTTAGAGTAATTTTAAGTCATTCACATTGCATCATTTATCAGTATTTTGTCCTTTTTAATGACTATATAATAGTACATTGCATTTTGTTTTGCCATTCAAGTGTTGATGGACATTTGAGTTACTTCCACTTGTTAACTGCTATGAATAGTATTGCTATAAATACTGTATACAAACATTTCTGTATCTCTTTCATATGAGACAGAAATACATTAGTATTTAGCCCAATGCTATTTGAATTTTTGTCACTTAATCAATCATAACTTTTTAGCAGATAAATGGGGTCTAGCAGCTGCAATTTAAAATTTTGTATTTTTTTCTTATCTATGCTCTCAGTAGAGAGTTTAAAGAAGCAGCAAAATCTGTGTTATCATTTTCTTTCCAGCACTATTTCCTGTGTTTCTGAGCCTCAGCAACTTTATCTATAAAGTGGGGATAAACAGGCCCTTGAAAGCAGAGGTCTAACCCAGACAATCTCTTGAGGTCTCTTGCATTTGAATCTTCAAAGTGTGTTTTGGAACCATTAGTGTTTACAAGAAACAGTGTGAGATCCTTTGGAATGTTATGTCACTTTCTTTAAAATACATTCCCTAGTTCATCCTCTTGCTTCCTCCTCTAGCTGGTTTTCTGTCTTGTCTTTGTACCCTTTAATACTGCTAAGAATACATTTTGTATAGTTCACCTTAAGTTTATTGTATGCATAACTATTTTCTCAATAGAGCATGCAAACCTTGAAAATAAGTCCTTTAAATGCAGCCTAGTCTTTGCAAACAAAGCAAGCACATGAAAGCCAATTTCAGTAACAACATATAATCTAGGTATTTCTTTTTACCAACTCCTTGTCATTCCCAAGGTCTTCTGATGTCTGGGGCCTTGGTATCTAAGTTCTACTACCACTTCTAATTCTTTCTGATTAAGACATTATCCTGTCGTTACCCAGCTGATCACTTGAGCTGCAGCTAAGGCTTCAGCCATGCATTATAATCCTCTTAGACCCACAAAACCTTCTATAACCGATTTAGTCCTTGCCTCATTCCCTTAGCACTCATGCAAAGGATTTCAGGAATGACACTCTTTTGGTCATAGGTGCTTAGAGAATATTTATTGAAGGAATTCCTAAAGGACAAAGAGATTTCAGTTTATCAACATTTATTATCAAGGAACAAGTTTAGAGGCAAAGCCCATAACTGTTCTGTTTGAGAATCTAGGTGGAAGATGGAGATAATGAAAACAAAAGCAATAAATTGGAATTCTTTAAAATAAGTTTAGAAATATATTTCTAGTTCCCCTATTTTTTTTTCTTAAACTACCTCTCCTTTCCCTCTTAGCCAATTGTTGGTATAGACAAAGTGCACATTAGTGAAATAAACTTGAAGTTAGTAATAAAGAACTTAATAATAGCTAGTTCATATATTAAACAAGTGCTTCTCACAGGGCAGTTATTATGAAAATTTCTTTTCAAGGATCATTTCATTTATTCCTTTTAAACCCTAGATAATAGACTAATTATTTTTATTTTATATATGTGAACACTGACGTCTCTCAAACAGGCTAAATAACTTGCAACAAGTCTCACAAATAATAATTGAAGGAGTAAGATTTCACTTAGGTCATCTGAATTCATTATAAAAATGTAACTATATATAAATATAAAATATAACCATACTACAATCCCAAAATGAAATTCAAATTTATATATGTGTTCTGATGTATCCACTCATCAAAGTGTACGGTGTACTGAGTGTCTTGTCTGATCACTTGCACTCAAGGAACTAAGATATAGGTCTCTGAAGTCATGGTAATATGAAGAATTTCAATATTATTTCCAGCATACTTCAATGGTCTCTAATTCTCAGTTTCAATACAAGGTATTTTTTAACAGTGGTATCTCTGAAAAACTTTAATAAAGATGGAGAAGTTAATAAGCATGGTAGGGAAAGTACTGCTTATGTATCCCTAAGCACAGCTGAAGAATGGAAACTCAGAGATATCAGTTCCTCATCTGTGGAAACTGTAAATGTTACATTTTATAACAAGGTCTTTGTGGATGTGATTAAGGACTATAAAATGAGATTATTTTAGGTTATCCTTTGGGGCCCTAGATGTCATCACATGTGTCCTGCTAAGAAGGTGGCAGAAGGAGATTTGACTCCACATGAAAAGGAGAAAACCACATGAATTTGCAGGCAGAATGTGGAGTGGTGCAGTCACAAACCAAAGACTGCTGGCAGCTGCTAGAAGCTGGAAGAGGCAAGGAATAGAGTCTTCCTGAGGGCCTCTTTAGAGATACTCAACTTTGGACCAGTGAAAACTGATTTCAGACTTCTAATTGCCAGCACTATGAAAGCATACATTTCTCCTTTGCAGCCACTAAATTTGTGCTGATTTGTTACAATGACCACAAGCAAGTAATACACCAAGTTACCCTACTTTGCTGATGTAATGGTCCCTGAGATGATTAAAACCCAGGAAAAGTCTGAAACACACAAAGTAGGAAATAAGAGTTTCAGAAAAATAGACTAGCCCAGAGTCACAAGTCTAGCAAGCAGTGGAGCTAAGATGAAAACCAACTTATAACTATAGAGTTTTGAAAATTACTTTATAGTTTATAACCATCTTGATGTAACTGTTTTTTAAAATTTCCATAGGAACTCAGAGCAGATTTTTCTTCCCTTTTTTATATAGATAGGGAATTTGAAGTTGAACGGGATGAAGGAAAGTGCTTTAGAGGACCACAGAGAAACTGAGACTAGAGGCCAGTCTGGGTCATAGAGTTCCCTGACCCTGTACCACACCCCTAGCCTGTGATGAGTTCAAATACTGGATGAGGATGTCCTGTCATCAGCTTCCTGCCAGTCTGGCTGCAGGCATCCCCAGCTTATCAGTCCGACCTTTGCTTTTCCATGGCAAACCCCTGTGTGGAGGAAGCTGCAACAGGCGGCCAAGGCTCTGTGTTGTCCTTATTTAGAATTGCTTTCACTTAAACTAGCCCTGCTCTTACAAAACATGTTTATTCTGGTTTCCTCTCCCTCCTAGCTGCCTGGCCAGTGGGAGGCCAGGGTACAGCAACTCCAGCTCTCAGACATGGGCAGGCAGGGTAGGGCAAGGAGGAAAACATGAGGCTCAGGAAAAAGGACACAGAAGGGCATGATTTCCCTTCTCAAGCTGTATGTCAGCTGGGTTCAGGCATTGCCACAGGCCCTGAGAGAAGGCAGCCATTACAAACAAACCCCTGCTGGGACTGATCACCACCTGAAATTCAAATAGCTTTAAAGTAACAATAATAATGATGGTTTTAACTTTTCTTAAATACTTCTTAGGATTTAACCATGCTATTAAGCTTCATATCTATGTGTGTGTATATATATATATATGTATATATATACATATATATGTATATATACATATATATGTATATACACATATACACATATGAAGCTTAATTGCATTTATATATATAAAACTTCATATATATGTATGTAACTACATATAGTTTATTCATATATTTTATTTCATTTAACCTTCAGCAACACATTACCAGATACTTACTTTTATTAACTTTGGTTTGCAGATGAGGAAACTGAGACTTGAAGTAGTCAAGGTCATATAGCAAATAAGCCATAGGAACTAAGATTTGAAACAAGGTTTGTGTGGGTCTAGAGAATTTATTCACATGCAGCACTCTTCTTTGAGGAATTCCTGGTCTAGCATTTTTGTTGGAAGAGTAAGGCCACAAAACAGAGTCACTGGGCCAGAGTCACACAATGAGTTACTAGCTGAGCTTTGTTCTACAGGAGTCCAGGATAACATTTGTCCCAGTGGCTATTCCAATGTGAACTATTATTTAAAGGAAGAAAGAACAGTTCAAGTTTTCCCACTTGCTGTAATTTGAAAGCCTTGTTCCCCTCCCCCCTCACCCCTGACATATTAAGATGCTGTTGTCTTTGGGACTGGTATCTTGCATCTGTGGGCATATCTGGGTATCAGTTGGCAGTGAGAGGAGAGAGAAAGCCTCGAAGCAGAAGGGGAAGGTGCCTGCCAAGTTCCTTGTAACAACTCTACAAGGGAAGCTTTTGTGAAACAAGTTTACAGGAGTCCTCTCATGGAAACTTCCCACTCTTCTGAAGAATACCACATTTTACAGGTGAGTAAAGGGAAGTTTAGAGCCAATCCCTCCCTTATTCACCACAAACAAGTGGTAAAGAGGCAGCGCTGGCACAGTCCCTGTCTTCTGATGGCCTGGAGGCAGAGACACATATGCAAGCAGGGTTTATTCCAAGCCAGAGAGCTCCAGGCCTGGTCACCATGCTGTTTTTTCATCATTTGGAAGTGAGACTCTTTTAAGAATTCTAATCTTGCTCTGTGAAGGGAAGGAGAGTGAAAAAAGATTTTTAAATGAATTTTCTTCATAGTAGGGGAGGTGTTGATATCTGAGGAGGAAAGCACCAAAAACCAATCAACTGGAAAATGCTTTTCTTCCCAACTCACTCTCTCAGGGGATCTAGAGCACATATCTCCAAACAACCTTTCTAAAATGTGTGATACACAGAGGGGCGTAGCCCCACACTGAGTTCTGTAGCAGATGTCAACATCTGTGTAGGATGTGGGATCATCAATGTGATAGCAGCAATGAAAAGGGGTGAATGAGTGGAGTGTGGGTGGACTAGGCTGTAATTCTCCCCCATCTACAGGACTGGGAAGGGAAACCTCCTCTGGGCCAGCAAAGTCTCTTCAATGGAGAGGTGAAAGCTTTTCCTCCCCATGGCATCTGTCTCCTCTCATTCTCATTATCCCCTGCTTAAGGTTCCTTCCAGGGACCTTTATAAAAGGTGATTATAAAACCACTCTAATGAGAATAAGAAGGCTATACTCATAAGCTTTTGGACTCCCTCTGATTTTAATTTGTCTCACTACCTAATGGTAAATGTTGTAGCTGGCAGATTCTCTCCAGAGCATGAAGAAAGTCATGGTCATTTTACTGAACATGATCCATGGTCTTCTCATGTATGTAACAGGCAAGGTAGTCTTTGCCTCTTATTGCATGTGCAGTTAAAGACAGAAACATGCAAACCAACTACGGAAACTTTATAAACTCTAAAGAGGTGGACAAAGTACTTAAATCATTGCTATAATTTAGAGATTTCCTACCCCTTCGTGGAAAAAATATCCCAAGTAGTCATTAAGGACTATTTGGCAAGGTGGTGGTGCTTTCCCAGTTGAATCAAAGCTGATTTTTTCGAAACAGAGAGATATCACTTGTTCTATGACATGGAGCAACCCATGTGCTTCTTTTGAGACTCAGTTTCCCAATCTGTAAAATGGGATAGCAGTGCATACCTCAGAGGGTTTTTGTGAAATGTAATATAAAGCAAAAATTGCCACCAAATACTAACAGTTGATTTACATCAGCAACTTGATGTTATTACCTTACCACTCATGCTGTCTTGGAAACCTGTGTTCTATGAGGTGACCTTTAGGTTTAAGGAGACTACAGCTCTGAAGAGTGAAGCAATTTACCTTTGGTTTTCATCATTAAGCAAGTAAAAAAATTGGAATCCTAACACGTGTCCATCTATCCCCCAATCTGATAACTTCCCATCAGTTCACTTTCGTTTTAGCACAGATATGTGCTAAAGTCAGTAAAATGATCTGGAGAGCCATTTGATTCACAAGTAATCACCGAAGACCTACTATGTCCAAATCCCAGGGTGTGGTCAGAAGAACAAGGAGATTAGAGTAATTGTCTAAGGCCACTGGACTGTGATTAGTCATTTATTGCCAAAGCCATTAAATTGAAGTAGAAAAGTAGAAAACTGACCCTAAATATTGAATTATAACTATATGATTTTCTTTAGTGTCATTAGTGATCTATTGGATTTTAATGATATTTGATTATAGCATATACAACTAGGACTTATATGCTATTTTGAACAAACTACTGGATCAAGCCTTTGTGAAAAAACATCTACACATTAATCAGAGAGTAGGTGTCCTCTGGTTCTCCCAAATTTGCTCATCCCTCTCTCCAGCTTGAGAAATATGTCTGCCACCAGCCATCTCCATCTCACCTGTACCAGAGCCCTGAAAACCTGGCCCTTAATTCAATTCATTCCATAAATGAGAACAGAATGTTGGTGGGGGAAGGTACTGTGCTTGACCTGGGGAACCCAGAATCTGGAGTGCAGATTACAGATAAGCAGACAGACACAAAGAAGCACACAGTTGTACTCGCAGCCAGGACAGGATGGGCAAGAGGGCACTAGAGGTGTTAACCTATCCCTTCCAATCACATTCAGCCTGCATGAACTCTCTTTAAATTTCTGACAGATAGCAATACGGGAAGTGCAAATAAAAACCACAATGAGATATCACCTTGTACCAATAAGAATGGCCTACATCCAAAGAACGTGCAACAACAAGCACTGGCGAGGATGTGGAGAGAAAGGAACACTTTTACACTGCTGGTGGGAATGTAAACTGGTCCAACTACTATGGAAAGCTGTGTGGAGGACCCTCAAATTAATGGAAATGAAACTAACATTTGACCCACCAATTGCTTTTGGGAATCTACCCAAAAGAGACCTCAATGTGGGTTGGGTGCAAAGGGATACCTGTGCTCAGATGTTTACTCCAGCACTATAATTCCAAGGACTTGGAAGCAACCTAAACGTCCCAAAACAGATGATTGGATGAAAAAAATGTGATATATATATATATATATATATATATATACACTATGAAATATTACTCATCAATTAAAAATGACAAATTTGATGATTTTATGATAACATGGATGTACTCAGAAGAAATCATATTAGCAGAAACAAGTCAAAAAGAAAACGACAGAAACCAAATGGTTTCACTAATATATGGGATATAGGGAAAAAATAAACAAAAGCCATGAGGAAAAGTCAAAACAAGCTAAGCACCAAACTGAAGCAACTTCGGGCAGGGTAAAAAGGAGGGAAATGGTGGGGATGGTGGGGGGAGGTGAGTCCCTGGAATGACAATGATGTGAAATTTATATATAAATAAATTTTAAATAAATAAATAAATAAATAAATAAATAAATAAATAAATAAATAAATAAATAAATAAATAAATCTCTGACAGGGTCTTCTTCTTTTTCCCAAAGGGGCCTTTCCCAGGGCCTGTTCCTGCCCTCCTTCACCTCCCAGGCCTCTGGCCAGCTTTACTACCTCAGTTTGCACACTGAGCAAAGGACTCAGCAATTGTCTGCTACTTCACGTATCTCTCCCTTTAATAGAGCTCCTTCAAAGCAAGGGGTGGCTTTTTCTATTTTGTTTTCCCTGCCTTCTTTTAAACAACACATCAAATTTATAACCTGTAATGACCACCAATAAAAACAATAAAGTTAGGTTAATGAATACCAACATTTTAAATCTGTTGTCACCTTCAGTGCTCAATTTACTTCTGTACTTTGTTTTCAGTTTGAAAAACCCAAACCACCCAAATGAGCAGTTGTGAGACGTGGTTTTTGAAAGTCAGCCTTGTAGTCTCGGGGGAGTGGAGTTCATGGAAGGGGCAGGCCAATTCTCATTCAGAAAGTCGCACAAAAACAACTTAACCTGGCAGCACTTGAAGTGGTTGGCTAATAATCATGCAATCAAAGGAGTAAACAAGGTAAGTCTAGATGGTGTTTTGTGCTGAAGAGGATAGAAAGAGGGTGATGTTGCAAGGAGTCAGCTGGAGCACAGAGGGAAAGGTGGGGACATCAGATAGGTACTGTGTGAAGAGATAGCTCAAGAGTGAGCATAATTCAGGTATGCAAAGAGAGTTGAAAACATTCTGAACAAGGTGAGAATAAGTATAAAGTGCAGGAGAAAGTCTTCCCTTCTCTTTGTGTTTTCCTTTTAGGAAATCACATCTAGGATATCAGAAGAACCTAGAATCTTTCAGTAGTTCCTAAGAGATGATTGATCCCTTTTCTCAAACACTGCATCGTATGAGCAACCTTGGGAGAAGCTGGGCCCATCTTCTCCCTGAGGAGTAGAAGGGGAAAGTGAGAGTCACAGCTGGTTATCTGCAGAGGATGATGAGGTCCCAGCAATATTCTGGCTTCAAATGTCAGATTCTGAGTCACACCACACTGCTCCATAGCCAGAAGGTAGAGGTGTTCCTAAAACTTAACTTTCTTCCATGAGAAACTAGGGACTCAGTGCCAGGACAGGATTTATGACCTAGTAAACCGAGGACAGAAATAATTGGTCATGTTAGTGCCTGGCAATCCTTGGGCAGGCTCCACTCTGTAGGGGCGGCAGGGATTGAAATAGTTGAGGCAAGTTTACTTTTCTCAGCCCAGGTGCTCCACTGTGGCTTACATGGCCCTAATGAGTTCTGCATATTCAAGACACAAATAATTGATGGTCCAATTTAAAGTGTTCAGAGGCCACATTTCTTTCCAGGCTCTGAAGGAAAAATGCCAGCTGAGGAAGAATGAAGAACTGCTTGTTCTAAGTTATTTTCCTTCTGTGGTCATTTGATCCCCAGGAAGACCATGTCGACCCTATTGAGTGCCTGGAGAAAGGAGCAATTACCTAGAGAAGTCAAGCAAAAAGGAAACAAAATGAAGACTAAAATGAAAATCATGCACCAGGGTGGAGGTCCTGGGTTTCATGCTGAAGTGAATCCTACCTTCAACATACTCTGTTTCTCACAGGTCTTGGAATTTGAGGTCAGGCAGAACTAGATATAAAACTAATGCAACTGCACTATGATATGCGTGACTTAGGCAAGATGTAACTTTTTTGTGCCTCAATTTACTCATATGCTAAATGGGAACAGACTTTGGGACAATCTTCGATTTCAATTCTAGCTCTATTGCTGATTGTGTCAAAAATGACAAGTTACAGATTCTTAGATTTTTTCATTTTTTTATTATGTGTAGACTTTATTATTTTAACAGAAGTAGTAAATGTCACAACAATCTCCATAATATATAAATATAATCATATAAGTGATAATTTTTTCATTTCATAATAGTATAAAAACTCAATAATTTCAGACTTTCGTAAAAAAAAGCATTGCCCTTGGAATTTCCCATGGGTAGAAAGAGTCCTGCTCTCTGAAAATTGTTTTCTTTTTTCTTTTTTTTTGTAGAAAATGCCATTATATTTATGTATATTATATCATTATGTACCCTGGTTTCTCCCATTAGATTTTTCATTTCTAAAGAAGTAATTGCATAGTTACCTGGGAGGACTGTCAGGAGGACCAGCTGAGATAAGACCCTAAATATATGTACACAGTGCTCAGGAGGATAATTGTGAACTGGTTACACTCCACTGTTCAAACTCTAGGACTGTGGTTTAGGATCCCCAGTATCAGTTAGCTTCATCTGGGTTTGCTAGAATCACAAATTTTTGATCCCCAAACTAGACCCACTGAATCAGAAACTGAGGCTAGATGCCAGCATTCCGCATTTTGACAAATTCTCCAAAAGCTGCTGATACTCTGTACTCTATGTGGTAATTCATAATGTATTTTGGTTTGTCTTCCACACTCAGGCTAAGTGCCTGAATGCCATCATCCTTCAAAATGAATGAGCTCTCTGATCACTGTTCTCTGTCCCCAAAGAGGGAAGAAATGTTCTAGGCTCAGGATTTCAAAAGTGTCCCTCCACACTAGGTAATGTATTCTGCCTACTTACTTACTCTATTCTGGGCATTTGATCATAGTTTCACAAGGATAACTGCCAGTTATCTTTGCAGCAACCCTCTTTGGTAGATCTCTTTATTCAGCAGCTAACAATACTGAAGCTTGGTCACAGTCTATTTCCAGAACCAGTATACTTTCAAGCTCATCATACTACCTCTTTTAACCCAATATGAAGAACCAGGGACGTCTAGTCTCTTGGAGAAGCATCCAGAGCACCTGTATAAACTATCATCGGGCTTCTGAACTCAACCAGTTTAATGCTCTTCCAAGGTACAGGACATGGAACCAATGGGCGACTTCATATAGAGACTAACTGTGACTGGATAGAAAGAGTCACCTCCAACATTTCTTGCCTGAATTGTCCACAGTCCAAGGTACAGGACATGGAACCAATGGGCGACTTCATATAGAGACTAACTGTGACTGGATAGAAAGAGTCACCTCCAACATTTCTTGCCTGAATTGTCCAGAATTGTCTTATACCTTGAGGGTGTGGACCACTGAGGATGTGTGAGTTCTAACTGGGCAAGGATCTGTCAGATCAGTCGCAGAAAGGGGAATGGTGTCTTCCCTATGTAGAAGCTTTGGTTCTGAAAGGAAGTTTGCAAGCACTCATCTCTCTTGGCTTGTCTCCCAGAGAGGAGAAAGTTCAATGTGTGGTGCACAAAAAGGAGACTGAGATCAGCTCCCTGATTTGGGAAAGAGAATTCACCTTACCGTGCTTACAAAGAGCTAGTTATAGCAGGCCTTCTCTGATGTCCTTAGCTATAAGGACATCTAAGTTCCTCTGCATTATCCTACTTGTTTTACTGACACTTTGGGGAGCAGTAAGTTGTGTGTGCACAGAGGCTGCCTGACCTGCTGGACATGAGCATTGTTCTTCACTTCTCTGAATCTCAGTTTCCTCATCATGTATGAGATCAGGAAGGGATTCCTTAAAGTACTCAAGAAGTCTGAACTATCATGCACCACATACTCTCCTCCAATGTCCCTACAAATTATGAAATGTCTGGGGAAAATGCAATTCTTATTTATCAAGATATCCTTTCTCCAGCCCTCCACAAATTTCAAACCCATATATAGATATTAAATATAGATATCTATTTATAGATATAGATATATCTGAAATATAGATATTAAATATCTGAGACACAACACAAGGCTCTTAGATATCTTCTAAAATGAAAGAGAAAGAAAAATGAGGGAAAGAGGGAAGGAGAGAAGGAGAGAGAACAATTTAACACATGAATGTTCTTCATTTGTTACTGTTCATTCCATAGACACATACATACTATAACTATGTCCTAGTTGAACATTTTTCTTGGTCACACCGCAGTTTCTGTGTGTGTGTGTGTGTGTGTGTGTGTGCATATATACAAGGACACATACGTACCTAATAGAATAATCCACAGCATGCCATAGTATGAAGAGAACTATGGGAAAAGGGAGTGAATAGGAAAAAAACTTGAACTAAGTTCTCTATAGGCAACTAATTGCAGCTTTGTAGTTATTTGAAGCAGTTGTTCACCGTGGAATAATTCTGGCCTCTAGGGTAACAAGCTTCACACATTCTGAACTCTGTCCTGAACCCCCCTTTGACAGGTGCAGAATGTTTCAGGTGCAGATTCGAGAGATTTAAAAGCAGGTCTGTTTTTAAATATACTGCATGTTGAACTTTCTCCACTATGGGAGACAGGCCAAATCATGGTTTTTGAAGCTTTTAAAGGCTCACTGGCCCTTCAGAAAATGGCCAGTGTGGACATATGGTTTTAGAGGCTTTTTAAAAAGCCTTGTGGACTTATTTTTAGAGCAAACCCTAACCTTTTAAAACTTTTGAAAGCAGCCACAGAGGGTCCAATCACTTGAGCTCCCTAAGGCCCCCAGGCAGCTGCTTCTAGAGGTTTCCAACATTGCCTTTCCTTTACTTGATGTGTGGACATGTCAGCTGAACCCAGCATAGTATGTCCTCCAAGAGGGTGTGGCCTCGGAGGTAGAAGACATGGACCACGGATGAGCACTCATTGCTTGCCAGTGAGTAGAAACCGTAGAAATTGACTGATGGAATCTTAGATCCTCCAGAAGAAAGAGAACAATTAAAGTCATTCAGTTAATCCTGACCTGCTGCTAGAAACTCCTTTGCAATGTTCTTAGAAAGAGGAGATTCCTTCCTTGTTTGCACATCTCCAACCTCTATATCATTGTATGGGCATTCCTTCCTTCAGTTCACTTATAGCGAATGCACATTATGTCTTGGCACTATGCAAAGTGCTGGGAATACAAAGGTGAATAAAAAAGATATGGTCCCCACTTGGAGAGCACATTAGTGGAGAGATACACATGGGTCAAGTGATACTTGGCAATGAAAATGTATTACTAAAAAAATCTTAAGGACTCATAAAAGCTTCTGGTTGGGCCTGACTTGATCTGAGAGGTCAGGAAAGGTTTGATGAAGAGGTGAAAAAAATTACTTAATTTACTTTTACTGTGTGTCATATACATTCTGAAGGTATTTTTAGTTAATTCTCAAAACACTACACTAGGTTGTTTATGATTTGTATCATTTTAAATATGAGGAAACAGATATAAAAGCCAAAAACATTACTTTGTCTGAACAAAGAAGACTTGGTAGATGACTGTGGCTAGTTATATAACCTCTTATGTTTTATTTTCCTCATTTGTAAATGGGCAATAAGAAAAAAAATCAATACAAAATAAAGTTTGATGTGAAGATGGAAGGAGAGTATGTATAAAATGATATCTGGCATAGTTTGATTTGCTGTTGATCAACTTCTTTTATTGTTTTTCTTACTTTTTTAGCTTATATTTTAAAAAATCAGAGCAAAACTTCTAAGCCATTTTGCATCTTTTATGGAATCACTCCCCTGTAATAATATTCTTCACAATTTTATAGCATTTTCTATAATCATATAATTTTTTTTTACTTGCTAGATTACACATTTATTATAAAAGACTGTAACTCAGGAACAACCAGACAGAAGAGATACACAGAGTAAGCCTGTAGAAAGAGGTACAGTTTTATTCCTTCTCTAAGTTTGTCACGCTTTCCAAATGTCTACCTGTTCATCAATCAGGAAGCTCTTTAAGTATTGTCCTGTTCAGGTTTTAAAGAGGCTTCATTACATAGGCATGAATAACCAATTACTTGATCATTGACAACTGATTCTTTCATTAATTTAGTGTTCACAGATGTGGATTACTCAAAGTTCCTTAGTTGCAAGCAACAGAAATACAATTAACACTTGCTTTAGATAAAGAGAAAAACTCACAGGCTATAAGGGGTGATTCAGGGTACCCATGTTAATAAATGGGCCACAGGGAAGGGTCCTGGGAAGGCCAAGAAGTGGGAAGAGGAAAGTTGCAGAGAACACAGCAAGTGCTGTTTCTCCTCCATTTGACTGATGAGCTGCCTCTGTCTTTTTTCTCTGAAGACTGGTTTTCTAGGTTGCTCAATGCAGATAGTTGCAGGAATGGCTTCTCAAAGTCCCCAAGTTTAAGGGTTATCATGCTATTTGGATTCCACATTTCACGGATGAGATGCTGATTGGACCATTCTTGATCAAGGGCCTTCCCCTGATCCAATCAAACACAGCCAAGACATGGGATCACATATGCAGCCACTGATGTGGGGCACTCCCTCCTGTGGATTCCCATGGGAAGGCCATGTGTAAGAGAAAGATACTGCAGAGGGAGCCCAACAAAGTGAATTTCCTATGATTTTACATATTAGATTGACTGAGGCAGAATCACTCTTTCGGATCTTGCCCCATAAGGCCAGCACTTCTCCCACAAGGTTTTAACTACTTCCCTTTGAGAGACTAGTACCTCCTGAAATCTGGTCATGAAAAATCTGGGTACTTTTACAATTACAGTCTTTCTGCAAATGGAACCACTCTCAAATGCAAAAAGTGTTGTAAATTAAATTATTAGACCATAATTCTTCATCCCTTTTCCTAGTAAGAAGATTTATGTAAAATTCTCATATAATTCCCATCATTTACTCTGTGATATGCAGTATTTCCCTGGAGATAAAGTGTACTCCCCCAGGTTGCTAACATCATACTGGGGCATATGATTTGCTTTCACCAATGGAACTTAAACGGGAGTGGTTTAGACCAAGTCCAAGCAGAAACATTAAATTTCATTACAACATTAAATTTCATTGCAAATTTCAGTCAGGTTTTATTTTTCCTTCTGCCATAAGAACAGCATGTTCCTTCAACTTGGATCTTGGAATGAAGAAGACTTGCAGAAGAACAGAGCCATCCTGCATTCACCTTTGACAGTAACCCAAGAGCAAACAAAACAAAACTAAACAAACAAAAAAAAAACAAAACGTTGAGCAATGGCTCATCTGAGACCCTCTCTTGAATGTAGGCTTTTAAGGGGTAAGGGTAAGGTAGAAAGGAGTCATTCAGGGTGAGTCCAAGATTTTCTTTTGTTACCAGTTTCTAAGAATAAGAATCTTGAAGGAACTAGGTGGGAAATGGTGATGGGTCTGACTTTGAACATACAAAGTTGAAGTGCACTGGGGGAAAGTCTAGTAGACTAGTAGAGAGTAGCATAAACTAGTTTGAATCTTAGGAAGATGATCTGGACAGGAGTTAGATATTGGTGGTCATCTGCCCACTGAAATATTTGAAATATTGAGAGTCAGTGATTATAAAAGAAGGAAGGGAATGAATGATAAGACAAACCAACATTGAAGGAAATGATAGAGGAAGAGGAGCCAGGTGAGGGTGCAGAGGAGTGGAGGGTGGGCAGAAGAAATGGGAAATACATAGGTTACTACAAAGGAAATCCAACTATCTTAACCATGAGCACCAGGTTTCCTCTTGCAAAAGAAATTTTTCTTTTCAAAGTCATCAATTTATATGAGCTACAACAAGAGTCCTGTGAGGTATAATTACAGGACAGTGTGCATATTTATTCCCAACTACTAGTGAGGAAACTAAAACTCAGAAAACAGATATCTTACCCAGAGAGATTTTTTATTTGTATTTATTAATTGTGGCAAAACTAACATGACATAGAATGTACCATCTTAACTAAGTCTAAATGTGCACTTTAGTATTCTCATTGTTGTGCAATCATCACCAGAATTTTTTCATCTTGCAAGATTCAAGTTTAGTACTCACTCAACAATTCCTCTCACTTTCCTCTACCACCAGCTCCTAGCAAATTCTAGTTTGTTCTTATAAATTTGTCTCCCCTAGTTACTTTATGTAAGTAACACCATGCGGTACTATCTTTTCATGACTAGCTTATTTCAATAACACAATGTCAGTAAGGTTTGTCCATGTTGCAGCACATGCCAGAATTTCCTTACTTTAAAGAACAAAAAACATCCCATTGCATGTATATGTCACATTTTGCTTGTTCATTCTTCTGTCTGTCAATACTAGGGTTGCTTTCTTCTCCTGGGGAGTGTGAATAATGCTGCTATAAGCATGAGTGGAAGGAACTGTCTTTTGAGGCCATATAGGAGAGAAAATGAGTCCTGAAGCCATGACATAAAATAGGAGAAGGGGTATCATCACTACTTTGTATGAGAAATGGGTGGGGTTTTGGTCCAGATAGGATTGAGGAGAAACAAGAAGAGCAGGATCAAGAAGAAGAGGTGGAAAGAGACCACCTGGGGTGGAGAAGGGCCAGTCACATTGTCCCATGTCTGTGGTTAAGAAACAGAGGTGTCTAGAGTTCACTATAAAGCAAATAATGTGGTCATTTTACCCCACCCTACTACCCAGCACATTTGGAGAAAATACCTTACACAGAAATGCTCCATGTGAATTGCTCTTTGATGGCAGCTAAGAAAAGAGTTAATTTCCTATCTGGTTTGACATGGAACAGACAAGGTGAACTCAGGAGGCAATACCAGCTACCTACTTCCTGAGTAGGGAAACAGGGGATACAGTTATTCCAGAGTTACCAGAGGTGACGCTGAGAGGGTGAGCCCCTTAAGAAATCAAGCAATTTGATTAGGGGCTTGGACTTCCCAGACACATGGCTGAGAACTCTGAGCTTCATCGAGACTGGTGCTTTATAAATATCTCTATGCTTCAGGATTGATGGAGGGTCTGTATGACATATAGCCTGCGATTCCATCACTCTGTAGTAGAGCTTGGGATTCTGCATTTCAGACAGACTCAAGCTCATGGGGAATGGCGTGGACTACACTTTGAGTTATAGGGCTCCTGATCTCACAGAGATGGAAAATTCATAGCACTGCTCTCCTTTTCTCTCCCTCCTGTTCATGACCCCCACCCCATCTCCCAGTGTTGCTGAGCAAATCCAACTCTTCTGTCTTCCAGCGTGAGGTCCTGACAGGAAAATCTATCAAGGGGTGTCAATCTCTTGCTGACCCTCCCCCAGTCCCAGCTCTGGCCCTACCAGGCTAGTGGAGGTCAAGTCAATGGCTGCAGAGCCCAGCATTCTGCATGCTTTGGCCAGAATTAGAATAGCAAACTGCAGGGGGGAAACCAAAGACACTCAGCTGATCAGAAAGATGGAAAGAGGTGGAGAAAAAGTTTTAAATGGTATTTTTCTTGAAAAAGGTTGCTCTGGGGAGCCAAGCATTAATTGAATGCCTGATTGTGAGAGGGTTGTGTGGTAAACTCCCTTGTTTTCCACAGATGTTAAAGGAGTCTGAGCCAGAGTTCAGGAAAAATGTTTTCCCTGTATATCCACCCCTGCCCCAGAGGCGGTGATGCAGTTGGCAAACTACATTCAGGTCAAGCCAGGCTTAGCAACCTCACGGGAACATGAAAATTCATAGAATCTGGAGGGGAAATGGTGGCTGGAGAGCAGCTGACAGAAGGCAGGAAACACAGGAGAACTGTGAGAATGGCTCTTTAAGGAGCCAAGTCCTGTTCCAGGGGTTTCAGTCCTGGTGGGTGGTGAGTGAAACCCCCTGTTACTTTGCCCACAGGCAAGAGCCTCTTCTGCTAGTGACTTCCTGCCTCAGAAGCAGCCCACTCACTCAGGAGCACTCATTCAGAAAGACTATCCTGACTTTGAGGTGAAGTCTGCCTTTCTGAAACATACATGCTGAGGAATTTTGTGCAGACACTGCCAAATCAATGGAGAGTAAGACACTTGGGTCTCTTCTTGATAGTGAACAAAGCATATCTTCGTCACTCCTTTAGCCCTTCTGATCCTACCTGGAAGAAAATCAGGGATGGGGGTGGGGGCATTATTCTTCCAAGTGGAAACCATGAGATGTAGCTGCTGGTGGCATGCCCAACAGAGAGCCCCACAAGAAGCAGAGAGAAGCTGCACTTAGCTTTGAACTGGTACCAAGGACTTGGGAGACATGGAAGGAGACAGTTGAAAGAGATGTGGATGAGAGACTGTTGAAGAGGCTGACAGTGGCTTCTATTTTGATTTTGATTTTGCTCTTTTCCTTCCAGACTTGTCACTTCTCTGCCTTTTTCTATGGTTCCCCACCAGAAAATGTCTTCGACTTGGTCCAATGTTTTAGGCCTCAGTTGTCCCGCTTTGGGCAAACCTTGTTTGGCTGGTCACTTACCCACAAGGGAATGGGTAGCTTCAGATGGTTCATGGAGAAACTATTTTAACTATATATTTTCTCTCTATTGCATACTAATGTATTCAATTTCATTTCTATTGAAGATGTCACATACTAGAGTATGTTTTGTCTTGATGCTGTAGATGGCAGAACCCATTTAGCAGGCAGTTTTAGGGGTCCCAGGGAGCCCCTCCTTCTGCCCTCTAACATGACCAACAGGGCTTACAGCCCAGTCAGTCACTGTGTGTGGCTAGAGAAGCTCCTCAGTCTCTCTAAGCCTAGGTTTCATCTTCTGTAAACTAAGGACAATAAGGTTTACTTGCTAGATAAAGTGCTTAGCCGCTGACTGATTGGAACCTCCCTTCTGTTATTGTGGAGGAAGTAGGGGAAAAGTCATTTGCCCAGGGTCACAAAAAGGTAGCCACAGGGTTAGAACTCAGATATTCTGATAGTAGGTCCAATACTCTGCATAACAGTCAATATCTTGCAATCCTCTGCCCATCAGAGATACCTTGGCAACCCTGGGCTCACACTGAACAAGGGACAGTGTAGGTAGAGGGGTCACCCTGTGATGTGGTCAGGAGTGCTATCCCTCCCGGACTCTCTGAAGTTCAAAAATGCTGTGTTTGCACTTCCTTTCTTCTTTGTATTTTTGTTTGCTTGTTTTTTGTTTTATATATATTTTTCAAATGCAAACACTCTAGTGAGGTGGTGGGGGATGAGTTGCAATCCACCCTGGCTGGAAAGTTTTTCATGACCCAATCACTTTAGATGCCAACTCTCTGCTCACTCACAACTGTGCAAAAACAGTCATTTCACTCCACATGTGGAGAGAAGAAAATCCAGACAGATAAGCAACTTGCCTGATGTCACGCACTAACACCGAATGGGACAAGGATTTGAATCATGGAAGTCTGAGCTCATTGTTTCATCACCTTGAGAGTGCCATTACGTCTTTCTCATTAAGAAGAGGGGAAGATGTGTAAGCTTTAAAGGGCTTGCCCTGCAGAGTTTATAGCTGGTTTGGCTTTCCTTCGTTCTCTCTCATCTTTTCTGGATCAACTCAGATGGAAAACTAGATCCTTTCCTCAATTTCCACCAAAATATATACATGAATTCACCTGAAAATCTCATTATCATGAGATGGGCACTCACTCCTGCCCCTAGTTTTGCAGCAGAGATGCCTCAGAGAGGTTAAGCAACTTGTTGAGAGGACTGATAAGTATTAAAGAGGGACTCAGCAGCACTTCTCTGCATACAGGGCCTCCAAACTTGTAGGAGGCATTAAACACCCTAGGGGGCCAGAAACAGATTCTTTTAGGATGTCACAATAGGCGCTTGGGGTTGGGCAGGTCGAAAGTCTAGCCCCTCCAGAAATAAGCCTCATTCACCAGGGCGGGGAAGACATCAGGGAGGAATGGGAGGTAACATGGGGGTTGTCCAACTAAGCAGGCGGAGCAGGTTTTCCCATCCAGTTTGGGATGGGAAAGAGTGGCTGGGCCAGGGAAGCTATCAGGTCAGGAATTTCAACTATTTTCCACAGGGTAGCTCTGGGCCACCTTGATCTATGGAATCCAGTCATGTGAGTATCCTAGTAAGCTAGAGAATCCACAGCCCAGGGTCAGGAGTAAACAGGAGTCTCCCATTAGGGTTAAAAGCTAAGGATTAAGCCCTTGGGAGATAACTGGAAAGCTGGAAAATCGCAGCCGTAGTCTACCTTTAGAAGGGTGACTTCCAGGTACACTGTCTGGTTCTTACCCTAGCTCTTTCATTTGTTAGCTGTACGACCTTGGTAAGGAACTGAAATCTGAGTCTCATGTTCCTCATCCAGGATACTAATAGGACTTAACTCATATTTATCGTGAAGATTAAACAAATAAGAAAGAGGAAAAAGGGCCCCAAACATCTGTGAACCAGCTTAGTAATGAAAGCAAGGTATCCATGTTCGGAGCCAGCCTGACCCTGGAGGCTGGACTGCAGTGTGCTCCTACCAAGCATAAATAATCTCATTAAAGAGACAGAGATGGATGATTTTATAACTTTTGCTAAAGACATGTAAACATAAAGTCACCATGCAAACTCTCTTCTGACTTATGCGAGTGATTGCAGCCTCTTATTACTTCTTTATCCTCTTTCCAGTTTTCCTTCCTCATTAAGATATCCAACCCTTATTTTATGATTGCACCCAAATCAGAGCAAACCCCAGCCTCCTTGAATTCTTTCCAAAATCACCTACTCAATCTTACATCCTACACATCCTTCCTAATATCCTCTCCTGAGACACTCCCAGTCCCCTGTGATATACATCCTACCTCATTGCAACGAGTCAATCAACCCAATGCTATTAGCCACAGACATGTATTCTTGGTGATCTTTGAATGGAGGGGAGGAACTAATTAATAAACAGAAACATGCAGAACAGTTCCTGGCACAGAGTGAGCACCATGCCAGTGATGCCATGATGCATCAAGTTATTCTAACTTGAATAAGTTTGTCAAAAGACAAAAATTTGGCTGATTTAAAGGAACATCTTAAATTCCTGCATTATTTTACCTTCTTAAGGATGTAGCCTGGACTTTAACTCTGGATTTTGATTCAGAAAAGAATGCAGAAGAGATATCATATAGCAGCTGCCATCATTGACCTCAAGTTTCCATGTAGCTTCTCTTCCAGGGAAGCCAGAAAATATGAGAAGCTTTTGGTTTTTATGTGCATGACACTTACTTGAGACTCAGTTTCTCAGACATGGTGAGAATAAAGGTAATCCCTAACCCATATATTTGTGGTGAGAAACAATAAAAAAGTGTGTGATAAGCCGTAAAGGGCACATTACCAGTCTCTCTGAGAAGGGCTCCTGTGAAGTGTTTTTTCACTTGGGCATCCAGTGTCTGCTTTCTGAGGGCTGAGCTGTTGACTCCTGGATAATAGGCTTTTTCATGTCTCTCTGTGACTTTCCCTCTCTTTGTGAAGTCTGGGGCACTAAGGTGGGTAGAGAAAAGTAGGTTTCTTTCTCTGTTATCTAATAGTCCAAATGAAAGCAGTCTAGATTAGAGGTGTGGTTCTGCTCCACAAGTCACCCAGAACAAGTTTCTTCCAACTTGTTTTAGCATGGTCCCTAGAGTATCATGTTCATCTCTGATTAGGATTGGCTTATTGTCTTGTCTAACTTTCAGTCTGCAGGGAAGGAGAAAAAGGAGTTCAACCTAAGGGATGTTGTCTTTACAGAGGGGACCTGGAGGTGCTACACGTCACTTGGCACATACACGTGGAGTCACAGCTCCACACTTTAAAGAAGGATGAAAAAACGTAGCTTCTACATGGCTGACCATATATCCAGCAACAGATAAAATTTGGGATTTTTATTATTTTTAAGTTCAACATCAGGAAAAGTAGAAACAAGGAAAGCACTGAGGATACGAATACTCTGATCAATTTATACACCAGATCACAGAGCCTAATTCTGTTTTGATATTGAGTCAGCATCTGGATGAAAAACAGAGAGAAAGTTTATTCAGATGTTTAAATTACCCAGTGCCAAAAATCAAATATTTGGAATGATTCCAACGAATCTTTACATTTTCAGTTTCTGTCTAGATCTTGGCACTGGGCACACAGAAACATGGTCATATCAGTTATTAAATGAACACTCACATACACCTACACACATATGGGCAGGTTGTGTGTGTGTCAATTATCTGAACACTCACACTCCCCCAAACAGGCAGGTATGCACACACATGAACATATCTATACATAAAAACATATAGATTACACTAACATAGATCTTTAGCTTGTGCTAGAAGAATATGAAAAACATGTAGTCACCTGCCTCTTTTCAGTGTGAATGTTGTAAGAAGCAACGGCAACCATATATTCAGCAACAAATAAAACTCTGTCCCTTAAAGGCAAAGTTCTGGGTTCAAATGACCTATACGTCATATATGTGTTCTAACCCTGAGTAAGTTATGTATTTTCTTTTGACTTCTGTTTCCACATTTGTAAAATTATATTACCTGTTATGAAACACTCTTGAAACTAAACCAAATGTCATGCTTATTTTTCTGACACAATGATTTAGATATGGTTGATACATAGTAAATATTAACTGCTATTTTTTATTTTCTAAGCAACTGAGACTCAGCAAAAGTTAATGGCTGACCAAGAGTTTGTTTTGCTCTTCTTAATAAAGCAAGTTCAATCCCTTATTATTGTACCTCTCTAAGGTGCACATATTTGTTTTGAAAAAAATTACTGATTGTTTTATTTATTTATTTTTTTTTTTTTTGAGACCAGGTCTTGTTATTTTAGCCTGTGGAACCGCAGGCTCATGTTGTCCAGGGTACCACAGACTCAAGCAATCCCCAGCTTCAGCTTGGGATTACAGGCGCGCACCACCATGCCCAGCTATTTTTTGGAACTAGGTCTCACTATGAGCCCCAGGAGGGACTCGAACCGTGATCCCTAGCCCCGGCCATTTCATAGGCTGAAGCTTACAGACACAAGCCACTGTGCCCAGCCAGAAAAAAATTTCTGATTGTTTTAATACAAGTTTGTCATTGGGAATATAAGATATATACAGGAAAATGCATCAATCCTGTGTATGGCTCAGAAATTTCCCCAAATTGGGATGAGTTCAAGTTACCAGAACTCAGATCAAGAACCAGCACCTTACCAGCACCTCAGAAGCTTCCCTCACTGCCCTCTCGAGTAACCACTACTTTACACCTTCATTTTGTCTTTTTATACTTTATACAAATCACATACCGCTGTTTTGTTTTGTTTTTTCACTCTTGATGATATTTGAGATAATCATTCCTATCACCGCGTGTAGCTGTGTAAAGCCATATTTCAGCTCTGGGTAGTGTTTCAGTGAACACACTACAAATTATTGATCCTCCTGCTGCTGATGGCCATCTGGAGGGTTTCTGGGTTATTGTCAGTAATGCTGCTGGAAACATTCTTGCTTTGTCTTTGATGAATCTTTTTCTGTTAAGTACATAACTGTGAGTGGAATTTTTCTGGTGGTAGGACTTGTAAATGTCCAGTGTTTATATTGAATGACATGCAGCTTTGCAAAGTGACTGAGGTATTCCTATTTTTAAGTGGTAAGCACTTGAGAGACTTTTACAGTTCCACCCTCTCCCAGTCTTCCTGACTGGACATATACACTTGCTAGATTCCAGTAATTGTGCTTTTACTTTTAGGGTGTGAGAAATTAGTAGCTCCTGGGAAACCTATATCTATTGTTATGTAACAAAACCATTCTTAACAGTCACCTAAAACAAAATACATGGTTATTATCTCAGTTTCCATGGGTCATGAATTTGGGAGTGACTTGGCTGCAGGCTCAACTTAACACCTCTAAGGAAACTGAATCAAATGTCAGTCTGTGCTACCTGAAGAACTGACTAGGGTCCAATTTCAGGAGATTATCTGATATAACTAACAAGCTGGTGCTGGCCACTGACAAGAAGTCTCCGTGTTTCTCCATGAGGTCATCCATGGGGTAACTTGAGTGTTCTTACAGCATGATGATGGTTTCCACCAGGAAGAGAAACACCAGAACTCAAGACAGAAGCAGCAATGTATTAATCATCTTGCCTCACACACTGCAGAGTCACTTGTTCAATATTTTGTTGATCACCCAAGTCACCCTTGTTTGATCTGAATGATCATCCAGGTTTTTGATCTAGGAAGGTACTTCTCAGGGCATGAATACCAGATGGTGAAGATCATTAGGGCCATCTTGGAGGCTGAAAACCTCATGATTAATCCTTCCTACCACCAAAGAAAGACCTTTTTTTTTTCCTGTAATAACTTGAGCCCTAAGTGATTACCATAGGAAACAGGAAAATCCTAATGGACAAGAGAAGGGGAAAAAGGAAAACAAAAACAGAGAGAACAAGTCAAGTTCAAAGATAAAGGCAAGCCTGAGTAAGGTAGCCAAGAGACAGGTGTAGCATTTTGAGCATTTGAGTAGATGTGGATGGGAAAATAATGTGTTTGGGGGGCAAAAAGGTAAGGGAATAAGTAGGGAGTCAGAAATGCTTTTCTTTACTAATTATATAATATTTCAGATGATAAAAACTCAACTCTGGCATAGAAAACTAGTATCCCAAATGGAGTATTCACAAAGGCTATTTATTTTGCCATTTATTCATGCATCTGTCTCTCATTAAGCATCTAGCAAATACCTGGCTCTTTTCTAGAGAGTGATGGGAATGTAGAAATGATCAAATATAATAACTTGATATGAAATGGGGAGAGGAAGCTAATATTTATTGTTTTCCTACTTTGTACTTTATACTTTTTGTTTTAAATAATAACCATAAATACTCCAAAAGTTGGGCATTATAGTTCACTCTTTGAAGATTTATCAACTGATATTTGAGAGTTTAGCTGATTTACTCAGGGTTCAAACTAAAAGATATTGACTCTGAACAATCGACAGTTAATTATGGTACAAAGTAGAATGTGATCAAATGTCAAAGAAAGGTAAGAATACTGTACAGTGATAACTGGGAGTATGGAATAAGTTCTTTGGCCTGTGTAGGTAAGAGAGGGTTTCATGGAAGAGGTGGCATTTCAGTTGGGTCTTGACAGATGGATAGAAGATGATCAGAATAAGCCATGCATCAGAGGTTTATAATATAAAAAACAAGGGCACAAGGGTTGAAAGTATGTTAATAATGCTAATATACATAGAAACATACACATATAATGTGGTTAGAAAAGTGTGATAAAGGAAAAAACTGACAGACTAAAGTGAACAAATGGGCTTGGGTCACCTAGTTCTTTAATATAAAAAGATGCCAGAGAAAGCGAAATCATTTTCTTAATTTTTATTTTCATTTTTTTACAAGGGCATGTTTTTTTCTGATTATTTTAATTGATTGCACACACATACATATATATAGTATAGATATATCTACACAATATATATATAAATTTATATATATATTAAACATCGTTGTCTACCTGACGTTCTCCCACCATCTTCTCATCCTTGAACCATCATCTTAATCTCTTGTGCCCATCCCTCCCCTAATTTTACTCCATCCTCATCTTTTGCACTATGCTTCAGTTCTCTGCTGATAGTTTTAATTTTTCCTTTTCCCTTTTTTTGTTTGTTTTTGTTTTCCCTATATCCTGCATATAGGTGAGATTGTCCAGTATTTCTTCTTATCTTTCTGACTTATTTCTGTTAACATGATTCCTTCCTAGATCCCACCATGTTATCACAAATGCATCAAATTTGTCTATTTTGATTGATGAATAATATTCAACTGTGTACATATGCCACAACTTTCTGATCCTTTCATCTGTTTTGGGGCATTTGTGTTGTTTCCATATCCTGATTACTGTAAATAGAGCTGCAATAAACATTCAATTGCAGGTGTTTTTTTTTTTTTTGAATTAGTGTTTTTGTGTCCTATGGGTAGATTCCTAGAAGTGGGGTTGCTGAATTGAATGGTAGTTCCATTTTCAGTAATTTGAGAGAGAGCTTCCTATAGTGGCTAGACCAGTTTGCATTACTACCAGCAGTGTAAAAGTGTTACAAGGGCATGCTAATGCCTTTCAGACTGCTTATATAACATATTCTTCAAAGTTAATGATAATTAAATTATAAGCACACCTTCACATACAGTGGGAACAAAAGAGTAGATTGACAAACTATACAAGATTATGTAAAATACTGAATAAAATCACAAATACCATTGATCAGTAAGAGCAATAAATGGTACTGAGCATGAGATATGATACTTCAAGAAGGCTATGGGGGTGGTAAGTGCTGTGAAATTCCTAGGAGTAAGGTGTGGCTATTATAGTGGAATTATGTCCTCCCCAAATCCATAATTTTAAATCCTAACTTTGTGAACCTCATGGCCTTACTTGGAATTAGGACTACTGAAGATGTAATGAAGATGAGCTCCTGTTTAGGAAGAATGAGTCCCAAATCTAATATGATAGGTACCCCTACTGAAAGGGGGAAATTCTGACTTGTACACAGGGAGATTGTCCATGTGAGCATGAAGAAAGAGATTGGTGACATGTCTATAGTCAACATCAAAAATGATCAACAAACTACTAGAAGTGGGAAGGTAGCATAGAGCAGTCTTTCTCACAGCCTGTAGAAGGCTCTCACCTTATGAACACCATCTTTCACTGCTAGCCTCTCAAACTCTAAAACAATATATCCCTGTCATTTCAACTATCCAATAGTGGTACTTTGTGATGGCAGAAAGAAAGGTTAGAAAGGGAACACAAGAAAAATGTTTTGAAGGAGTACTACATTAGTGAAATAATAGAGTCATGCATCAGTTCATTCAAACACTGAGTATGTGCAAGAAAGCTTGTTTAATCCTAGAGCAGTACCATGGAGAATGAGAGTAAAACTATCCCTGGTCCATTTAGGCTTATAACAAAAGTGGATGCTATGGGGCCCCAAAAGAATGAAACAGGAAAAGATCTGGATATTGAAGGTGACATCCAAGCTTGGCTTTAAGGGATGAATGTATTTCCTTGCTGGTTGTTCAACAGAGTTCATTTTTGCTGTCACTGGAAAGAGTCTTCTACAATATCTTCCCTGCCCACAGAACTATCAGAGAGGCAGAGTTAGATTTGCTAGTTATTTTTCAATCCAGCATTTCAAATAGGCTCAACAGGCCAAGTCAGTTGTCATGATCCTCTGCTCTACTTGGCCTGCCATTGGTATAACAGAGATGCTGACCTCTGGCTGCACAGCCTGAATCCCTTTGGAGCTTTAGGCTCCTGCAAGAACTGGCTTCAGAAATTCATCTCAGCAGGATGTCTCTCTATCCTGGCTGACCAGACCTCTTTCCAGTGTTGAAAGTCAGATTGTGTTATTTATGTATGACAATAATAACAACAAAAATAACCTTTTCTTTCCATATATCTCATGCAAGGGGAGTCAAGCCTTCAACAAGTAATTAATATGCTGATATTTTGAAGAAATGTGCGTTCAGACCCTGAAACAGAGCCAGGCTCACTGACCTTGACTTAAGAACCCTCAGACTCCCAAATCTGAGCTCTGGGCAGCCACTGCTCTGAGCAGTGCTGCTTAGGAACACAACAAAGAATAGAGTCAAATTGCAACTGGAGTCACAAATGCCTCTGTAGAATGTCAATTGTACTAGGAGGAGAAAAGATGCCTTCTGATTCAATTGTCACTCCCCTGGTCAGATATGCTTCCTGAACCTATTCCTTTAAGTTTGTGGAGGAGAATGATGGGGTGTTTGAACACAAATGAGCAGTCATTGCCTGATTGATCCCATTAGAGTATCTTTGGACAGGTAATATGTGGTCATTTGCCCAGACCCTAGTATACCCTCAGATTACTGATCAGATCTCATTCACTGTGGTTGTTGGCTTCCTGATGCCTCCAAGCATTTGTTTCTGCAATCCTTGATCATCTCATCTATATATGTAGTTCAACCATTATCCAGGTAAAATTATTATAAACTTCCATCTCCAGTTCATGCTTTTCTCTGAACTCCTGACTCTTCTTTCTAACATCCTATCCCTGACTGCCTCATTTTCAACTATCTCATCATTATTCTTCACCAAATTATCCTTCTACAAGGTTCTTTTTATCCCTTTTCTCAAGTCATAAACTGGAAAATTTTGCTGTCTAGCACATCAAGTCAATCATTAATGTTATTTCCTAAAGTCATAACTGTTCCTCTCCATCTCTTCTGATAATTCCCTTATTCAGTCCTAAAACATCTTTTGCTTAAAATACTACAATAACTTCCAAAAGGGTCTTCCTGCTACTAGTCTGTTCTCTACCAATCTATTCTTCACTTAGCAGCCAATGTGCATTTAAAAATATGTTGAAATACATTAATATAACAAAAAAAATCACACTACATGGCAAAAGACTGAAAAGTGTTCCCTTTCAGGAACAAGACAAGAATGTCTGGCTTTGCTACTTCTACTCAATGCAATCATGGAAGTTCTAGCCAGAAAAAATTGGGCAAGAAAACAAAATAAAAGGCACTCAAATTGAAAATGAAAAATTATCTCTATTCACATATGATTTGATCTTAAATGTACAAAACCATAAAGATTCTTCAAAATAATGTTATAACTATTAAGTGAATCAGCAAATTTGTAGAATTCAAAAATGAATATGCAAAATATTAGTTTTATTTCTATGCACCAATGATGAGCAATTTGGAAGGTATAAAATACTGTGGAATAAACTTAATTGAGGAGATGGGCAAAACTATAGATTGAATTTTCCCAAATGTTCCTGAAAAAAATAGAGAAGACACAAATAATAAAAAGATATCCTGTGTTCATGGATATGAAGATTTAGTGTTCATATGGCAATACTACTCAAAGCTATAAATAGATTCAATGCAATTCCTATTAAAATCTCAGTGATGATTTTTTTTTGAGAAATATACAATTCACCCTAAAATTCAGATGGAATCTCAAGGGACCACAAATAGATAAAACAGTCTTAGAAAAGGAATGTAATGTGGAGCTGTCACTTTTCCTTATTTTGAAACTTATTTTAAAGTAATAGCTATTAAAACAGCGAGGCACTGGCATAAAAACAAACATAAGTCAATGGATTAGAATAAGGAACCCACCAAAAAAAATCTCTCTCAAAGATAAGGCAAAGTGATTTTCAGCAAGTGTGCCAAGACCAGTTAAAGGAAAAGACTGTTCTTTCCTAGTTGTTTATGTGCAACAAAAGCAAGAAAGAAGGGGGGGAAGCCTTATGCCATATATAATAATTAATTCAAAATGGATCAATGATTTAAAGCTAAGAGCTAAAACCATAAAGTTTTAGATGTATATTTATACTTATACTATAAATACATGTATATTTATGCTATAAATATATAACATGTGTATATATATTTATAATATTCAATGAATATAAAACACAATAAATAAATGATATAATAAGTAATTACATAATCTACTTTTATTGATGTCTTCTACTGTAAGCATGCGGGCAAGCATTGAACACATGCTATCTGTATCCTAACTTTACAGATTCCATTTGACCAAAGGGGAAACTGATTCCAGAGACAGTAAGAAATTTGCTTAAGATCAACATTATCTGAAGCTGGTCACAGGCAGATGCTGACATCTCAAAGTCAGATCTCCAGCCAATTCAAAGCCTTGTAAAGAACCAAGACTTTAAAATCAGAAAGAACATTGAAGTTGAACAAGGTTTTTTTAAACCTTCTGTTGACTCAATTTCCTCACTCTAATACAGAGAGAGTGAAGTTTGACCTGATGTGAGTCTCAGTGATGAGGACTAATAAAAAGGAAATGGAGATGAAAATAAAGAACTATTATACATTCTTTCAAGATCTCTGAAGCTGGAGAAATATGGAAACATTGAAAGACACAGGAAAGTTGGAAATTGAGCTATTTGGAAAGAAGACCCACACCCTGAAATTGAGAGGAAGTAGAAATGGAAATGAGAGAGAGAGAAAGGTAAAAGGAAGGTGAGCTCTGTTTTTAAGAAACTGGTGTAAGAAAAGATTTTTGTCTTACTTGTTGATGGGAAAGGAATTATAAATATGTATAGCAAGCAAATTATCTTTAAAAGACAATCTGAGTGATTTCCAAAGGGAGTGTGAGAGGGTAGAGAGAATACCTCAAGTTCTAACCCTGATTTCACAACTTTATAACCATTGCTGCATTAGGAATGCCATATAAATGCTTTGCATCTCTAAGTTCCTATCTGTCAAGCAAGAATTTTAATACCTACCTGATTCTCCTGATTCTCTGGGAAGAACAAAGTGAGAAACAGAGGTACTATCATTCGAAAAGTTAAAATATCAGTTGGGCCCAGATTAAAGTCACTTTTACTTTACATTTGACCCGAACTGTTTGAGTCCTCTGAACCTGTTTACTCATCTGTAAAAGACATAAAAATAGAATCTATGTCATAGAATTGTTAAAGGGATTAAGTGAAATAAAGTAGGCAAATTCTTAGCCTGGTGTCTGGCACTGTGCTTCTGATAGATGCCAACAACAACAGTCATAGAAACACTTCTCTACTGTTGAGAAGTAAAATTAGTAAGCTTTATTGGGAAGTTAAGAAAGAGATTTCACTAATTTTTTTTATTTTTAAATTGAACTGTCTTTAGCCTTGCCCCATGAAACAGCAGGAGAAGGGTAAGCCTGAAGTAGCAGGCTTCTCTGTGAATTTCCTTTGACTTTACAAGGTTAGAAGGCTCCCGTCTTCTATGATTGAACACTCCCAAGACATTGGATCATTTCCTGAACTTCATTTCTTTAATAACTAATCTTTTATTGCCTTCCCTCTTTTAAAATCCGTCAGCCAGTCTCCTTCCCACCCCCACCCCTCCTCAAGGTCTCACCTCTTTAATCATTTGGATAATGCTCAGACACACTACAAACCATTTTAATGGAGGGCTGATAAGTGAAGGCCATTTTTCCTCCCATCTGCAGTATTTCGGATGATCTTCAATAATCCCAGCAAATCACTCATGTCATTCTCCCACCGCCACCTAGTTAATATTCTCAGTCAACAGGCTTTTTCTGGGCTCTTTTGTCTGGGGAAGTCGAGAGTCCAGAACTGCAGTGGAATTTATCTGTATTTGGAACGTGCAGAAACTAAGTTTTTCATACTTTCCAAGTTAGTAATAACAGCTACCATCTCCGAGCAAAATTCTGCTCCAGACTTTGTGCCAAGACTGCCAAGCACAGTGTCTGTATTATCATGCTTAGTTCTCATAAAACCTACTAGAGATGTGCTCATGTCCATCTAAAGAAGGAGAAATTAGGCTTAGAACACTGTTACTCAAAGTATGGTCTTCAGAGCAACATCATTCAGTACGTGGAATTTTGCAGAAATGCAAATTCTCTACTTCCCCATTTGCCTATGAATAAGAATCTCTGGGAGCTGATGTTCAGTGACCTATGTTTTAGCAAACCTCCATGGTGACTTGAAGGGTAAAGTTGGACAAACACTGGACCGGAAGGTAAGTAGCTTGCCCATTCACAGAGGTGATAAGTGGCAGAGCAAATCTGGAGAATCCGAGTCTGACTGTCAACTACAGTGAGAGGGTCTTGAGAATGAGATGGCTCGCAGAGTTTTAGGACTTGAAATGAAAGTACCTTGTAGAGTTATTTTCTATAATAAGGTGTGCAGAAGTAGCTCAGTTCCAGGGCTTGTATAATTCAATAGTTTAATGGTTTTATGGTTAGCTCAAAGGCACTGCTTGACTTTCTCTTTGTGGTCCAGGCCTTGTATTTTGTTTTTCAAGGCCCAGACACCATGGGTGGAGACCGAAGGAACAGATCTCTCTCTTCATTCATGACTTTTAAAGAGCAATACTCTTTTCCAAGAAGTATTTTCCCTGATAGATCTCCATTCATGTTTATTGCTCATAATTTCATCAAATGTTTATTCTCAGACCAATCACTTTCAAGAAAAGTGGAATAAGATGATTAGGTAAGACGAATTAGAATTCACCTTACTTGAAGCACATGGTACAATGGATGGAAGTACTAGATTAGAGGCATGGATATGAATCATGAAAAATTGAGAAATGAGTTTGGGTTTATAGGATGACATCAAGATGAAAGGAGCCTAGATAGAAAACTTAAGGGACTGCACCAGAAGAAAAACAGAACCTACACATTTTTGATCAGTGGTGAGAACTATGTAAACACATACATGAAGAAAAGTCTGCTGTTGGTGTGTTGGAGAGATGGGTACTAGACTTGGGAGGGTGAATGCTGAGAAGCTGTAGAAGACCAGCTGTTACTGTAGACTTGTAGAATTTGGCAATGGCTAGGTTTAAGTAGGCGGCAGTGGGTATGAAGGCTGGGTGAAATCAGAGTCATTTGGAAGGAATATTAACAAGTGAGGGTGACTGATGGGCCGCAGGGAGCTACAGAAGGGAGTGAGTCAGGAGTTATAAGCCATCCTCATATCTTTAACCAGTTGTTCTACTGCTCCTCTGTGGCCAGGATGAAAAAGAAATAACTCACTCATTTCTGCAAATGGAATTTAGCTAAGTGAAAAGAAAACTATCAGATATATACTGGGCAAGTTGGGGTCATAGGATTAAATTCTAAATACACTGTAATGATTATGGTGATGGTGGTGGTAATGGTGATGCATTTATTACCAGTGTATCATCACTACCAATTTTAGAATATTTAATTTCTCCAAACAGAAACTCTATACTCATTAGCTATCAACCCTTTTCCTAGTATCCCATTTTCCACAGTCCTAGACAACTACTGATGTGCATTCCATCACTATAGATCTGCTTATAAAGGCCATTTAGTATAAATAGAATCATACAGTATTGTAGTATTTTATAACTGACTTCTTCCCCTTGGTATAGTGTTTCCAAGGTTCATCCATTTTAGAGCATGTGCCAGTATTTCATTCCTTTTTATTGACAAATAATACTCCATTGAATGGATATTGCTACATTTTATTTATCCATTCATCAGTGGATGGACATTTGTGTTCCATTTTTTGATTTTTGTTAATAATGCTACTATAAACACTTGTGTACAAGGACATTTAAGTACAGATTCATATATATTTTCATTTCTCTTGTCCCAAGGAGACTCAATTTATCTGTAATTATATCAAAATGTATCTCTGAACTTTAATGCCCGGGTATTTTATCTCATCACTGATCTTCTCAATAACCTCCAAGGTACCATTATCCACATTTAACAGAAAAGGATACTGATGCCTGGAGGGCTTTGATGACTTGCCCAAGGTCATGTGTAATTGCTTAAGTGACAGCCAGATCCAAAGGCTGTGCCTATTACACCATCATCTGTTGTGGCGAAAGCACAGTGAAATATAGTAATGGTGAGGGCAGCGTGACCCAGGCAACACTTGCCTTCAATTCTTTAAAGGTATCATTTAGCTTGTTTACTTTCATCATCAGCATCATCATCACCTCTATTTGTCCTTCACCTGGTGTTCTACCTGTCAAGATAGACACCTCTCTAAAAATTCATTCATTACCTCCTCAGAACTCAAAGCAAATATGAGTTAGAAAAATACAAACAAAGAGTTTGTGAATTTGTATCAATCTGAGACATGAGGAGCATGAGAACAATCTTAAATTTCAAATGGAATTCTATCAACTAAACAGAAGAACTGAATTAATAAATCTTATCAAAGATACCCTTCAGTAGTGGTTCATCTGATCTTTTAACTTCATACATGGGAAAATGTCCAATGACTTCCCAAAGGTGAAAAACAGGGCTAGTCAGTGTCAGAAAGGGGACTCAAAGTCAGGACCTCTGATTCCTGTAGGAAGAGTATCAAAATTTCTATTTCTGGAGTATTCTGTGCTTAAAGTACTAGACTTTCCTTCAAAACACAAAGGGTATGTAATGATTGCATAAGACTCTAAAATAGTTTACAGGAATGTGAAATGAGGGAAGAAAAATTGCTGATGATTGGGATTTTCCTGAATCTACCCATAAGAAAAGTTTTTTCAGAGATCTACAAGGTAACAAGAAATCCAACTTCTTCTGAGTCAGAGAGAAGATATATGATCCAGAAGCTAGAGAATATCATACACAATCTGTTCTCTTTTCAAGAAGGTGAAGGAAGAGAAAGAAGAATTTGGCTCAAACTCAACTGCAAATATTGCCTAGGGCACAACAGAAATACTTAAGGGGAACATGAATTTAAAGTAACTGGGTTAAGAAGATGTGCAAATTCTGATAGAATGGCTTAAGTCTATCACGGAAAGAATCCCATTACTTGGGCAACATAGGATGGAGGACATCAACCAAATGTCATGGTCATCAAGATTATCTTACCTACTATTCAACTTACCCAACCTCTATTTCACCTTCAATAGAGAGCAAGCTTAGGAAAGGTTCAGATAATGGTTGACTTTAAAGTCAACCATGTCAAGGTTATAACCCTTATTCGTTTACTATTTAATTATCGGATTTGACAGTCATGTCATCTCTTCAAACCATCAGTCTCCTACTCTGTCCAATAAAGGATGTTTAAAAAAGTAACCAAGCTATTGGCATCAGCACATTTCCTGGGATATAGTAGAAATTTTACTTAGGAATGTTTCCATCCCTCTTCAGTCTTTCTCAACTCCATCATAATTTGGGTCCCCATACAGCCTCCTCAGATGCTATTTGGGTCTCAGGTCCCATATCTTTATATAGAATAAGGTGTGTAGAATGAGATGCTTCATTTTCCTATTGATAGAACGTTAGAAGTAAAGGAGCAGAGCCTGGGATGATGAATTTGAAGCCAGGACGTTGAGGCACAGTGGATAGCTCCTTTCAGTGCTCCTTCCCAAGTTTCACTATAGTGGCCCTGAAATGCTGGTTGCCATGACTACCTAATTATTTCTCCTAGGTCTGACCACCACAAGCAGTTGAAATACTTGCCAAATTCAGGGCTAAACAAGTAACAGATGCTCAATATGAGGAAAACATTGTTTCTGAGCAACACTGTTTGGTTTCCCATCCATCACATGAACCCATCCACAGAAATGGCGGCAGGGAAAGCCAGCAACAAGAGCCAAATGAGCAGAAGGGAGTAGAATTAGGGTCTATATATTCCCTGGATGAATAATGTAGATTGACTTATCCAAACAAAAGATAACTCCCAAATTATTTCATACAATCCTCTTATTTTGTAGAGGAGGAAGTCAAGACTGAGAGAGTCATTTCCATAGATAATACAGATAGTTAATAACAAAATTAGGATGCGAGTGGTGGAATCTAGCATCTACTCCAATATTTTTCCCAGAACCTTGGAATGGCAAGAAAGAGAAGGAAGACAATTAGCATTTATTGAGCAAGGAATTCTTCATGAATTGTTGGATTTAATCCTTACAGTAATGATAGAATGTGGGTGGTAGAATGTCTACTGGTTTAAAGGCCATCAGTCGTCAGATAGGACTCACAGCACTGCCCACAAAGAAAAGTTTTAAATAACCTAGTAGAATAATGTCAAAATACTGCTACAGGTAGCTACTTTTTTTTGGTAAATTATTAATTCTGGCTCAGGTGATACCAAATAGGAGAGAGAAGGTCAGGTTTATAGCTCAGTTAAAATAGTTCATTTCTTTCTCCTTGTAGTTAGCAATTACAAAACTGTTGATTTAGATAATCACATGTCTTACAAGTATAGACTTAAAGCTGGTGTACCAATTAGGATACTAGACTAGACACCTGAGAAGATTCAGGAGAGTACAGGAAGTGGGATGCCCTTAGATTGCTTCTCAGCAAATCTGCTGGGCACCCCTGTCTGGGCAATGCACAATTGGATTTGTTGTGATATGGAGACAGATGTCACATGTTAGGAAATATGAGCCTTGCCTCATTATTCCAGCCTGTTGTTCACTATTCTAGCTTATTATTCAAACTCAGAGACAAAGCCTAATAGGTTAAGATTTAGAGAAATGTACAGGACTACCATGTTTTATATTAAGAAACTGGTCTTATAATTGTGGGGTTCAAATTAAAAAATTAATTTTTGGCAAAATTTCTGGTGTTTGGTACCAGAAAGTTGAATGTCATGAATCCTTCCTTCCTCCCTGCACACAATCAACAGACCCAGCTAAGAAAGAAATTAAAAGCGTTGTACTGCAAGAAATTCTGAAGTCTCCTAAAGCAAACCTCAGTCCACATTCATGACCTAAGCAGAAAGGAACTATAAAGTGATATAGTTCTCTATAACAAAACACTTTTCAATTCTCAGTTTTGACACTGATAAACAAAGTTCAGAAGAAGTCTTCTCAGCGGGTAGAATCCAGGTCACCTAGAATTACTTATCAAAACCAAAAAGATATACATGCAAGTAAGTGACCAGTAGAATCCATAATGTTTCTGTACCCTGGTGATTTAGTGTCTTGTGGCTTTTATCACCTTCACTAAGGGATTTTTGTTATCCATAATTTTGCAGGCCCTTAGATAATGAATGTCTTGGGGAACTAAGTACACTTATGAGCCTTTATGTTATGTAATTTCAAGTAGCTGCAGCCAGTTAATGTTCAGGAGGAGGAACTGCATTCACCAGAAAATAACTGAGTTTTACCTCTGAATCCTTTAACTAAATGGGGCAGTAAGTTTTCTGTTTCCTATTGGGAAATGGTTGATTTTCGATGAAATAAAAAGAGTTGTGTAAGCAATAGTTACATGTTTTTAGAGTACTTATTGCTATAGGTACTAGTCTAGGGCTTTATGTGTTACTACAGCATTTAATTGCCCCAACTGTTCTACCATTTAGGTATTGCTATTATCTACATTTTATAGAGGCAATTAGGTGCCTAACCTAAAGTTGAACTGATATGTGTATCTATGGTATGGGTTCTTAACTGTTATATTGTATTTGTTTTTACTTACCTTTATTTATCTTGCTGGACTTTCATTCTGTTTTCTCCTATCTCTTATGCTATATCATCTTGACATCTTATCTCTGCCGCCATTTTATTTATTTATTATCTTTTGTGATGCAATTGGTATACAATAGCCAGGACAATTTGGTGAGTTTTGACATTATTTGCACCCATGAAAACATCTCTGCAATTTAGATAAAGAACATTTTTATCATTACTCCCCCCCAATTTTCTTGGAATTTATTATCACTTTCTCCCCCATTCCCAGATAATCACTGCTTAATTATTTCGAGATCCACTATGATATGGAGTATATCAACACCTTGTTCTTTTATATTTCCAACTATCATTTCATTGTATTGGTATTACTAAATGTAGCAGTATCTGTAACAGCACAAATACAACTACTATGAAAGCACTGAAACTACTATGAAAGCTTGTATAAGTCTTTGTGTGAACATCTTTCACTTAAATAAATATCTAGGCATGTAATTACTGAGTTATATGGTAGGTATGTGTATAGCTTTTCAAGAAAATGCCTAAAAGTTTCCAAAAGAAGTTGTATGATTACATAGTCTCACAGGCAATATTTGAGATTTCTAGTTGTTCCAAATCCTCGCCAACCCATACTATGATTAATAATTTTACTTTTTGTCATTCCAGTGGGCATAAAGATATATTCATTGTGGTATCTCCCTAACAACTTAAGATGTTGAGCATCTTTTCATGTAATACTTGTTAAAATGTTTTATCCCTTTCATTTTTATTGGATTAACTAAGCAAAAATTATTGGTCTCAGTTCTTTCTCCTGGACTTTGTGTTTCTCTAAGAGGACATTCCGTAAATGAGAATACAGATCAAGAAAATGAACATAGTTTAGTAGCTATGGCACAGCTTAGTAGAGAGTAGATAGTTTGGAAACAATCAGGTATATTTGTATTTGCATTTTAGCTCTGCTACATGATCAAGTATGTTACCTTGAAAAGTAGTTAACAGGCCTATGCTTCAGTCCATTTGTCTGTAAAATGGATCTAGTGAAAGTATCTTTTGGTGTTCTTATGAGGAATAAATGAAACTTAATTTTTATTCAAGTAGCATAAAAAATGAGAATAACTCTTATTAAGACCATGTTCTAAAATAAAGGCTATCTACGAGAATTTTAGTTGTAAGAATTGTTAGAATGCTTCTCAGTGTTAGACAGTCACAAGCTAAAGTCTTGTTTATTGCTGCCTTTTTTTTCTTGTTCCTTTAGCATGTATAATACACACATATATTGTTATATGTGCTTGAAAGAGGTTTATCTCACATACATTATGTGCATATTCACAGACACACACACATCCTTGACACATCCCAACAACATCCCAGTACTACCTGTTGTGATACCAGTGTCTACCTGGGAGTCCAGGGAACCTCTGATCTAGAGGGACTCTTATTTGATCATCTTGTTGATATACTGCCTTCATTTCTTTCTGAGTTCTTCATTTGTATCTTCCCCTCAGTAGAAAGAAAAAACAATAAATCTTTCTTTCTTTCTTTCTTTCTTTCTTTCTTTCTTTCTTTCTTTCTTTCTTTCTTTCTTTCTTTCTTTCTTTCTTTCTTTCTTTCTTTCTTTCTTTCTTTCTTTCTTTCTTTCTTTCTTTCTTTCTTTCTTTCTCTTTCTCCCTCTCCCTCCTCCCTCTCCCTGTCCCTCCCCCCTAACTCCCTCCCTCCCTCCCTCT